>JAXIVH010000660.1:0-7500 GCA_036785325.1 Urophycis tenuis
AGAACGTGACCCAAGTTGTGTTTTAATGTGGTCGAACTTCCAGTTGTTTCTGCGACACACGTGTGTGCGTGTGGTCACACCCGCTGCGTCTCGCTCTCTTTGATAACGCGGGCCTCTTTGAATCGAGCCGGCACGTCGGTAAATAACACATCTGGAGAGCAGGCCCTAAATATATCAACACACGTCAATTAACAGACAAGCACTCCTCGACTTAAAGGAAGAACCAGTGAAGGCAGCAACGGCCCTCGGACACACCCTCAGACAGAGACACCCACGCACACACACACACACACACACATACATTATCACATGCTGGGATGTTCAACAGAGCCGGGTGCGTCTCAGACGGCCGGGTTCTGCTGGGGGTTCTCTCCATGCTCCCGGACAGCAGACAAGCACGGCTGCAAAGACTGTGGCTAACACCCCCCCCCCCCCCCCCCCCCCCCCCCCCCCCCCCCCCCCCCCCACCCCCCCACCCACAAAAAAAGTCAGCTCTCCGCCTCTGAGCCCCAGATGAGTCTCCTGGGTGCGGGGGCAGGGTCCAGGGCAGAAAGGCAGAAGGCCATTAGCCCCCCCCCCCCCCCCCCCTCCTCCTTTAACCCCTTCTGTTGCAAAGGACAGCTCCTTTCAGCTCTGTCACTTCTGCCCCCTGGGCCACAATCGCTCACAGGCCGACCTCGCCATTCAAGCTCATAACGGATATACAGGAGTATGGGACAGAGCGCGGCTTGTGGGGGGTCAGCTGAAAGGGCGCTGCACCTCTGGCCCCAGCTGCACTCGCCACATGTGGGGACGACATGTGCAGAAGGAGACAGACTTTTTTTTTTTTTTTGTGAGTGCATGTGTTCAAATGAGTGTGTGTGTGTGTGTGTGTGTGTGTGTAGTGAGGGGAGTGGGGGGTAGATGAGGGGGTTGTTTGCATGTGTGTGTGTGTTTCGGGGGATAGGGAGGTTGGTGGGGGGGGGGGGGGGGGGGGGGGGGGGGGTGTGGAGGTGAGGTGACGGTCCCTCCCCCTCCTCCTCCCCCCTCTATTGGGTGCTATAAAGTGGGTGAGGGGGGGAAAGGGCGCTCAGTTCCACTGAGACAATCACTCCGGACACACACACACAGACACACACAGACAGACACACACAGACAGACACACAGACAGACACACACAGACAGACACAGACTGGACACACACCACTGGCTTCTCGCGGACACTTATTGATGACCTGCAGCAGAGGAGAGAGGACCTGCACGTGGATCTGACCCTCACGTCTCCAGAATAAAAGCGAGAGAATATCCGGTTATCAGAGAGAAACAGAAGAACAATTAGACGATTACAAAAAATTCCCCCTGGACTCCCAACGGGTCAGGAAGTTCAGCCGGCCACCCGGGAGCTGAGAACCGTCCTCGGCGAAGCAGTCATGAAGATCTTCAGCCTCCTGTACCTGCTGCTGGTGCTGGCAGCGCTGCTGGCATCCGTCTCCTCCACCAGACCGGGTAAGCACTGTCCACGGTAGCCATGCAGTATCACAGAGTGGTGTCAGGTTCGGCAGGCCAAAACTATTTAAACTATATATATATATATATATATATATATATATATATATATATATATATATATATATATATATATATATATATATATTTATTTATTTATTTTTTTGGGTGTTAAATTCCAAACTTTCTCTGTAACCCACAATGCTGATGCGTCCAGATTCCAATTGAATTGTAATGTGGCCCTACAGTTGAATTGAACAGCATTCGTGAGTATGCAAAATGTGTACGATGTGCAGAGTAGCGTACGTGCTCTAAATGTGCATTTCAACCTCCTGATTGGCTCAATTCGTAGTGAAGCCCATGCATTAAAATGGGCGAGTAACAAGTGGTGCTAAGTCATTACTGCCAATACAACCTAATGGCCAAATGCCGATGAGTAGAAAAGAAAGGCGTGTTTTTCGAATCGGGAAACTAGTTGGAAACTAGTAGAACCTATTTTACTCTTAGGAAAATAGTCCCAGAGTAAGTGGACGAAGATCCACTAATGCATTGCGAAGCCTTTAAGGACCAGAGAGGCAGCGACGCCGCTCAGTACGGGGCAGGTGCGCAGCGCCAGGGGGGGATTATTGATCAGATGAGGACTTCTTAACTCGGGCGTCGCTCTCTTCAGGGTGAAAATAAACCCCCCCTATTGTTGGGATCGTCCGAAGGGCTTTGCCTTGTGACAGGCCACGGTTAAATCGAGCGTCGAGGTAGTGGTGGATACAGCTGGCCATAGAACAACGTGACCGGGAACGCCGCCAGGGATCAACGAGCCCACGTCGTCCCCTCGGCCACCCCATTGTCCGGCTGGAAGGCGCAACCCGCGTGTCTTTGTTAATCGCGGTGTAAAACGCAATGCAAATGCCTGAGCTTGATTAACATGACATGAAGCTTGAATGCCTTCGACTGTGTAAAAAAAAAAAAGAAAAGAAAAGAAAAAAAAGCCTAGCTCGAGGCACTGACAACTGTTCTTTTAGAACTGTAGGAGGGAGAGAGAGAGGGGGGGGGGAAGGAGACTGTCATAAAGTCATCCGGTGGTTTATCTCTTCCTGTGTGCTTTACTCTTCGTGGCGTGCGAACCGTGGTGGGAGTCAACCGTAAATATGTTAAGGACGTTATGGACGGGAGCTACGATTTTTTTTTTCTCACCTGGTTTATGTTTTCTAATCGACATTGAAACCAGCAAATGCTGCAAACAGGCCTACACATATTTCAAACGTTGTTACACGTTGCTAGACGTTATTTATGGATTATGCATATGATCCCTAAAGTCAATACAGTCATTGTTATAGTAGCCTATATAAAACTAGACCATAATATCACGCTTGAAGCACATGTCCCATTACACCAGTTGGATCGCATGGTGGGCATGTGGGGATGGTGAACCATCCTCAGACGAAAGCCCACTAAGATGTGTTCCAATGTGTGCTCTTACGTTTCTCACTTGCAGATTTCCTGAAACTGAGGAGAAAATACCACAGATACCACTTCTGTAACCACCGACGTTGCATGCCGCTGCATTCAAGAGTCCCCTTCCCTTGAGGAAGGTACGTACGCACACGCATTTAGTAGTAGTAGCGCTTGTCGAACAAATTGAATTAGGCAACTCTGATCGACTCTGCTCCAGCCACTTCGCCTTTACGCGCACACGTACGCGCGCGCGCGCGCGCACACACACACACACACACACACACACACACACACACACACACACACACACACACACACACACACACAGGCATGTACCATATGCAGTTTAAGTACGGAGATACATTGGGCAAAACAGTGCAAGCAGGTGGCAGTTCAGAGAGAGAGTGTGTGTGATTCGTGCCAGCTACAGGAGTCTAGAGGTTTCGAGGCGCGAAGCATAAATCTCACTAATGATGGAGAGTGCTTTATTACCCTGAGTGTTTGTGAGACGGACTGCCTCGGGCTTAGGAGGAAGGAGTTGGTCAAGCGGGTTTGAGAAAGAGGGTGTTTCTGACCATTGTTTAACCAAGGAGTCCTTCTCTTTATGATCTTTGCCTGATACATACACACACCATCACTGGCACATACTTAGCAGCAGGGTTGCTTCACTGTGTTTATCTGTAAATGATTTAAAACCCTTTTTACCCTCTCTCTCTCTCTCTCTCTCCATTTCAGGTTGACACACACGTGTGAAGTTATGAAAGGTGCGGCGAGAGCGGGGGTCGTGGGGTCGGAAGGTGCCACGGACCCCCGAGACCAGCACGGAGATGCTGGGATTAAACCACCAGCCAGAGACTGTAACAAACCTGTGGTCTTCAGAGTGAACAAAATGTCTTCTGTGGCCTCGAAGGGCTGGTGCGCAGATGACTCGGGAAGACATGTTTTAAAATGTTACAATTACTATAAAGTGTACATATATATATATACTATATATTGTTTGAGAAATGAGCTGGCACCATGTGTAAGCAACTTCCCTGTATGTGTTCATGTTATATCACGCCTCACAAATAGAGCTTTACAATAAAGGCAAGAGGTCATCATTTCCCTTATGAAAACCCAACTTCCTAGCTATGGACCAAAGAATAGAAAGGATATATAATGTTGTGAACCATGTCCATGTCCATTATTATTCCTTTAAAAAAAAAGTGTTTATTAAGCGTGTATGCACTTCAAATAACCTTTAATAAAAATGTGATGTACTTTGTTTCCGTCCTCACAGTCATTCCTTGTGTTTTGTCTGAACGCGACCAACAGAAACAAACACGTAACACTTACTGTCCTGAGCTCGCTTTTTTACATGGCCGGCACTTCACGTCCAGAGTCGGACCTTTAACCCCTCTAGCGTTAACCACAGGGTGCAGGTTCACAGGGCGCCACACAGGTGCATTGTGGGGCCCAGTCAGCCACGACGTTGTGACAACTATTGGCCTGGCAGGATGCCGAGCAGAGGCGACCTGAGAAAGGGGTCATAAATACTGGACCCCCTGGTAGTTTACGGACCCCGGCGCTTTAAGAGGCGTGACAATGAACAACTACAGGCGGGGATGTGGGGACCTCCACGCACCGACGAGACCAGACAATGGCGGGAGGACGGGAGGCCTTCTTACTGGCCCCTGGCCGCACTGTGGTGGTCTTTACGTAAAAGGAGAACGGGTGTGAGGTCCTTCCATTTTGAATGGGAAATGTGAAAGAATTCCAACATTTATTTAAAGCTGAAAACAAGCCACGACACTGAATAACAGATCTTCATCAAAATAAAGAATAAGCCACGAGGTAAGATTTGACAATGAACACGCAAATCACAATGATCACGCAAATCACATTGAACACGAACACAATGATGACGTACAATAACGCAGATAGGCAGCTTCCAGCCTTGTAAATCCCGTCACCTCCAACCAAAAACAAAGGAAGCCGCCCCCCATCTTGAGAAAGCCCCCCCCCCCGCAGGACTGCAGAAGTGCAGCTAGCTCGTGTCGCCCTCCCTGCTTAACACGTGATTTACTGCCATGGGTAAAAACAAAGCGGCCCGCCCAGGGTCCCCGCCGCGCCGCGGCTCGGGTCACCGGGGGTCGCAGCGCTGCAATAAAGCCCCTCCCCTCTGATCTGTGACCCGTGACTTCTACCCCCCCTTTGGTACTTCCCGCCTCCCCCCACGCCGCCGCGCTTACATCACTGATACCGCTGCTGGTACGAAGGCCTTCAGACCCCCGCGCGCGCGTGGGGGGGGGGGGTGTGTGTGTGCGTGAGAGAACCAGTCTGTGCACGCACGCGCGCGCAATCGGAGGTCTTGTGTCACTACGCAAACAACTGATATCTTCAGTCTCTGATCCCGGGGGGGGGGGGGGGGGGGGGGTTTCCTCCCCTCGCCTCCATCTGAACGCGCCCCTCCACCTCAGCCTCGCCGGTCCCCGTCTTTGTGTGGTCTGTTCAAATATCCAACGTCTCCAGGAAAGAAAGACCGGGTCGCTGGGAGGCTGGCTAAGCGGGGGATGGGGGGGGGGGGGATCCTGGGGGGGGGGGGGGGCCTGGATCAGTGCTGGGCGGAGAGGTTGAGCAGTCTCTTGCTCAGTAAGGTGTTGTGTTGTTTCAAATACTCGATGAGGTCCGCCTGCTTCTCCATCACCTCCTCCAGACCACAAGCCTCCCTGGAACACAAGACAGCCGGGGGGGGGTTACTAACAGTGGCGGCTGGCCCATAGAGGGCGATAGGGCACCGCCCCCCCTTGACCCACAATAAATAAATAAATAAAACCAATAATAATAAATTATACAAATTGTTGATATTTGTGTGTTTGAAATATGACTGTACCCAGTAATATGTGTAAAATATGATAGGAAATCATCTGTGCAAGATGTATGCTTTTCCTACACGTCCCGTGTCCCATGCTTCAACAGCTCTGGGGCGATGGAGAAATCGCCCCAAGAAGGCGGGTCTGTGTAACTGTTTAGCCAATTACTAATTTAAGATGTTGAAAGAATGACATAAAATTTGGTCAATCAGCGTCCTCAAATCCAAGCCGATATGGGCGATTACATTATCGCCCCAAGCAAGCGAATGCTCAGGTCAGGGCGAGTCTGTATATAGTTGTATAGAGTTGTATATAGTTGACCTTATTATTTTTTAGTTCTTAATTTTCACTACCTATTGATCTGCTGATTATTTTCTTGATTGTTTAGTATATAAAATGTTTACTGTAATTTCATAGAGCCCAATGTGACTACAAATTCAATTTCAAATGAGAAAATTGAAAGCTTGTGTTTGTGCAATATGTTGTTTATGTTTTGTGTTAGAATGCCTCAACTTTTTAATATTGGCATTCAATAATTATTGACTACTTCATGGAGCACTCATTTCCTGTAGTTTGTGGTCAATGTATTGGGATGGTTACTGAAGTTGACTGAATATGGCACAGCCCCGCCTAGAATATTCTTCACCAGCCGCCACTGGTTACTAAAGTTACCAGGTTACTGAAAGTAGGTCAGTAGACGCTTGAGGTGCGTGCGTCGTGAGTGCGTATGCATGATAGCGGTGTACCTGAAGCCAGTTTCGTTGGTTGAGTTGACGTCTCTGTAAGAGTGGAAGGGCTCCTCTTGGCTCACATCCGGGACCGCGCGCTCTCTGTTGAATCGGGTCACACGCACTGAAAAAGACCACAATCACAGCAAGTCCAAGCATTTAAAAACAGAATTTGATGCAACACCATTGAGCTGTGGCGCCCACCTCACGTCGCCCGGACGGGGCGCCTCTGGCCGCGTCCAATCGGGACATCTGAAGGAAGGACGTCCCATCAAAACGCAGCCGGACATTGAGTTTGTAATACATGGGAGACATGCGGGAGGGAGGCTGCCACCATGTCGTAGTCTCTTGGGTTGTAACATCAGAGTCAGAGGATGATACATCCATCCACTTCCACAGAGAGCAGCTCATGCTAAGGACTGTGAGAATATGGAATAATGAAAGCAGGGGAAAATGATCTTGGTTCAGCAGTTCAGTGAAGGTTCAGTTGGACTGGATTGGCACTCATCAGGGGTGCAAACAGGGAAGCAGGCATCAGAAATGAAATGAATTGATCTGGGTGGTGCTGAGACGACATGAGTTGAACCTTCTTTCTTTGTTTAAAAGGATTTGATTTCATCTTTCAGTGTTTAAAAGGAAGACAATTTACACTTCACTGTCAGTAAGTATACTTAACGTTTGGGGTATTGTTACTAAGCATACCTTGTTGAGGGTGTTTTACACTTTATCTTCCAGGCCAGTGCTACAAATCTAGCTGCATGTGTAGGTAAACCATCTCTGAGCGCCACTTCAGCCCTGTCCCCACCCGGGGCCTTACCAACACAGCCACTCAGGTGAGTAAAGCACACACTGATTTGGCTGGGATTATTTTCTGTGCCCTCGTCTTGTAAAGACACGCCGGCCCCCATATCCTGCACTCAACCCCTAACGGGGCTGCAATATCCTGCACTTACAACACACACCTTCACACAGGGGGGGGGGGG
>JAXIVH010000660.1:12500-30000 GCA_036785325.1 Urophycis tenuis
CAATGGTCATCCAAACGAGCTCCCTGCCAATGGCAGGACTGCAGAGTCACTCTCCATCTTCTGGAAGAGACTCAAGACTCACTTGTTCAGAGTTCACCTGAACCCTGCATAACATCCATCCTGTTATGCAGGATGGATGTTTCAAAATGTTTAAAAAAAAAAAAAAAAAACCTACCCTCATGCTGTATGTTGTACGTCTTGGCACTTTATAATTGCTCTTTGTAACTTAGCACTCAGAAAGAGATGTTGTATACTAGCAATGGTTAACCTAGCAATTGAAATGCTCGAAACTTGTTCTGTGTTCTGTGACTTTCTTACTGTATTAGCAGCAAGGGGCTGAATGCCCCTTTAAGTCGCTTTGGATAAAAGCGTCTGCTAAATGCCCTAAATATAAATGTAATGCATGGAATCCCTTTAGTAGGCCACACACCTGAAGGGTTTAAATTGACAGATATGACCATTTGGCAGGTACAGAAATGCAGGGTTACATTCTAAAACAATTGGTTGGCTGGTACATTTTTGCACTACAGCATGTAACAACATGGCAATGGGGACGGCAGTAGCTCAGTGGGTAGAGCGGATCGTCCACTAACCGGAGGGTCGGCGGTTCGATCCCCACCTCCAACTGTCCTCATGTCGAACCCCACAAAATGCATGACAAACATACTGATTGTAAGTCTAAATGAAAATGTGACGGCACATTTTTAAAAAGTTAGTTTTTGGACCCTGGTTACCTGTGTAGATGAGTAGGCATGGCAACACCACCACAAGTTCCAGCGCCAGAATCGCCATGGCCATGTAAATAATTATGGGCTCCGTTAGTCCAGAAGACTGGACCAATGACAGCATCACATTTCCTACAGGCACACCAAGAAAACACACACACACACACACACAAACACAAAAACACCATTAAACCAAAGTTTGACAACAGCGACCTCTTGTGGTACAAGCAAGTTCTGCACATCTAGCAAAGAAACCCTGCCAACCCTACAACGCAGTTGCAACACAAGCTGGCGACAGGCCCTGGGGTCCTGTGGGGCAACACTTGCACTACGTGGTGTAAGCTGGTAAACTATCAGCCCATATCTAGCCAACTACGACATGTCGGCGGTCAAAAACCTCCAGACCGACCACATCAGGCCAATTTGAGAAACGGAGAAGAAACGTGCATAGAAAAACGACCGTGGTGGCACCCAAAAGCAGGAGCGAGGCACCCAGGTGAGGCGGCACGCCGTCGTACCTGTGGAGTACACGCCGACGGGCAGCAGCTTCAGCCGCCGCGTGCTCCGGTAGAAGCGGAGGTAGCCGCGGCTGCGCACGCGGCTGTGGTGGCGGTGCACGTAGGCGGCGAACAGCAGCGCCAGCGCCCACACGCACGCCTTCCCGAACACGATGGCGCTCTCCCCGCTGACGCCCGCCAGCACGCTGGCGCACTGCTGCTGGCGGCCGAACTTCAGCACGCAGAACACGGCCACGCACAGCGACAACGCCACGTAGGCCACCTGCAGGGGACAGACAACGGGGACGGGGTCACCCGGGGTCAGACGACGACGGAGGAGTGGGTGGGTGTTTGTGTATGTGTATGTGTGTGTGTGTGTGTGTGTGTGTGTGTGTGTGTGTGTGTGTGTATGTGTGTGTGTGAGCGAAGGCGTGAGATGAACTAATCAGGGTCAGTAAATGTGTGAGCTAACGGTCTACGGGCGTGTGAAGCGAGCGGCGTCCTGTGGACAGGGCGTTGAAGACCGCAGAGCAACTCCCGGCTGCAGAGCGGTGCTCGGTTCGAATCCCGATCAAGTGAGAGGCGTGAGCCATAATGACCACGAGTCACTTTTGGATTTCACATGCCCGATAAAATGATGACTGAATAATTAATGACTGATCAATAGCGTGCTAATAGTGAAGGAGTAAGAATAACCAATGAATAGTGAATGATAGTAAGGGGGTAAATACATGGAGGATGCAGAGCAGGACGGCAGAGCACGTGGTTGGTACGGTGCGGAACTCCCTCCTGATGGCCGAGTGGAGGGCTTCGGTGGAGATCAGGGGTCCGTCCACCAGGAGGTCGTCTTCTGTGCTCTGATCGACACCCAGGGAGCTGATCACCTGTAGTAACGGAGTACTTCAGTTAGCGTCACCTCATGCTACAGTTCTACTAAATAGTAGTATGTTATGAGTATGTGTGTGTAAATATATATAATACATAAATGCTTTTTTTAATATGTCATAAAACCCGCTTACGATAAACGGTATTATTATTATTAATATTATTATTATTATTATTAGAGCTCTAGGGCTCTCAATGTTGCAGCGACATTACGATAGTGACAGATTGTTATATGGACGGTTCTGACTGAAATTGTATTTCAACACTGCACCACATTACCAACATCTTCCTGTATCTTGTCAGCGGTCAGACAGTCTAGTCTAGTGAGACTGGTAACTTACTCAATTAAAACAACACAGCCAACCGTTTCCTACGAGGCTTCCCAAAGACCCCACACGTATGCGCAGTGCACAACATGTATATTAAATAGAGTACATGTGATATCAGGAAAGCGCCTGTATAAGATCAGGGGGGCGCTCAATAATGGTAATAGTAATAGTGCAGTTTAACTCGAAGCGCTTCGGCGCTAAGCAGCAAACGATCTAAACGTAGAGTCAGAACGACGTGAATCATACATACTGGATACAGCGGCCGTCCCTTTGAGTCCATATGTGCAATGTTCGCACGGTATGTGGCCGATAATCACAAATATTACGTCGAAGCGAAAGAATAACAAACGCTCTCTTTGGGTTGGAGCGCAGAGTGACACAGCGGGCACGTGACCCCGCTCTTTGGGGGTTGGAGCGCAGAATGACACAGCGGCCACGTGACACCGCTCTTTGAGGGTTGCTTCCGGTTCTGAACTACACTGGCAACTTGGAAGTAAGTATTCCACTTGATCTTCTCCAACCTCCGACTCTATTCGACTTAAAATGGCAGGAATACGTTGTTGCATGTCCACTTTAAATACTTGATGTATTTATTTCACTTTAAAACGATGTATTTTTACTTATCTTATGTTTAAGTGAGTTTAAGGTATTTGATTCATCAAGTCGTTTGCCTAGCATCAATGTTTTTTATTTCAAGAAACCCATTCGACGTCATCACTGGAAGTATCAAGCAAAGGGCTCTTGCAATGAAAAGGCGTTCAACGTTTAATTTCACAATTTTATTGACAAACATACACTTGCTATAAAAGACAATGGAGAAGACCGAACAACGTTCTGTGAGACAGACTGTTAGCGCCGGTGAACAGAGCGGACGTCAACCACAGGGTGTTAAGCTCTTCTGTTAATGTATTTTCCACTTAAAGGCAATAGCGCGGGAGGAAGAGGAGGGCAAAAGTTCAATTCAAACAACGAGGAGGCAGCGTTCGTGAAGAGAGGAAGAGGAGCTACGCTAACTAACGGACATATTGTTGAGGGGTTGGGGAAGCAGCAAATCACTTTTTCTCATTGGTTAAGCTCAAGGTTAGGAGGTTGTAAAATCTTTTTTTGCTGGTATGGAACTGTGCTTCAAGTCAAAACGGCATGTTTGCAGACACACACATACACACACGCTCACACAGACACACGCCAACGTACACATTCATACACTGTGCCTTGACCCAGAGGTCTGCGTTGAGTACAAAATTCTCTTCACATAACGTTCCTTCTCCTTACTGATAACTTAAGGCACTGAGTCTGATGCAGTCAAGCTATCGCAAAGAAAAAAATATCACACATCATCAAACATTAGGGAAACTATGTAAAATTTCAAATAACCGTAAATGTTGCAATAGCATGCACTCTGATTACAAAATAAGAAACGCTTAATGTCAGATCACCAGTCACACGATTTGGAGAGATTGGCATACCTAAACCTCAAAATTACAACGAGGGAGGAACACCAAAGGTCAAAGTGCCACTGGGGAGAAGATACACAAGCAAAAACCTACCTTACGCAATCCAGGCAATACTCTGACGATAACAATCCAACCCAATATGTATTCGTTCATGCAAAGCAGTAAACACAAACCCCAAAGAAAACCAAACTAGACTAGCGAAGGAGGAGATATGAGTAAGGCATTGTAAATGTTCCGGCTACAATAAGGTGTCCGGCCCAAGCCTGGGCTGCTATGGTGTCAGAGAGCCGTGATTTACAGCAGACATACAAAGGGCTGAATGCATTCCCCCGGGCGAATGCCCACGTGTCCGTGACTGTGCTTCTATCTGGATGTGCAAGGACCTCATGGCACTCGAGTCGTTTCTGCATCAATGGAGCCATATATATCTAAATATATATATATATATATATATATATGTTATATTAAAAAATATTCCAGTTTTCTCTGTCCTAAATTACTGTCAAAGACAAATTATTTTATATATAATCAATAGTAAATGAATACCTAATTTTATCTATAAAGAACACAAATGTCTGTGCGCGTGCATATTCATCCGACCGCCAATAGCGTTGATAACATCGTTGGGCTCCTCGTTCACATGGTAACAAATCAATACACACCCACTCCCCAGGCTGGCGTCTCTTTTATTAACCACGCCTTGACGTCCCGTTACACTGGGGAACGAGGTCAGAGGTCAGACTGATCTCTCCGTCGGCCGGATGTTCGCCTGCTGCTGAGCGTGATGGCCATCATAGCGTGGTTGGCTGGCCTCCACCTGCACCGATGCAAATGATGTTCAATGCATCCGTACATTTGTAGAGGTATCATGAGGTTGTGTGTGTGTGTGTGCGTGTGCATGTGTACGTGTGTGTGTGTGTGTACCTGTGTGTATGTTAAATGCATGTGTGCATGTGCATGTTTGCATGTATGTTGAATGCATGTGTCTGCGCATGTGTATGTGTAGTACAAGTGTGTGTATGTCTGTATGTGTGTGTATGTGGCATGTTAGTGTGTGTGTGTCTGTGTAGTGCCTGTGAGTGCGTCTCACCACGAGAGGCGATGTAGCATTCATTACAGGTCAGGTGTCCGTTACGAATCCTGACATCGGTCCCAGTGCTGGTGTCGCCCAGCTGGCCACTGCACACTCCACACTGGGGACATGGAGACGATGTCATCATTTAGTACCTTCACGGCACAGTGGTTCGGGATGTATTGTCCTTCACTGATAATCCTTTATCGAGACTTTCACAAACTCCAGAATCAACGTGGTACTGCTACACAAAAGGTGGTGCATGTTTTAGACGGTAAAGACTGCTTGATTCTGGTTGGTGGTGAGTGTGTGTGTGTGTGTGTGTGTGTGTGTGTGTATGTCTGTGTGTGTGTGTGTGTGTGTGTGTGTATGTCTGTGTGTGTGTACCTTGAAACACTGCAAGTGAAAAAACAGTCCCATGGTGTCAATGATCATGGCCGCTCCTTTCCCTAGAGGCTGAGAACATCCAGAGCACAGCCTCTTCCCACTGACACATCTATACACACACACACACAATAAATTATATGTTATTCAGATGCACTTGACCTCAGTCATACTGATTGAAGAAAGAGATGTGTTTTTGAGTGTATGTGTGGTACATATGGGTATATGTGGTATTGTGTTTGTCTGGCATATTTTTGTGTGTGGTATATCTATATATAAACATATTTGTGTGTGAGTGGGTACCTGCTGGGCGAAGGAGGCTGCGAGGGCGAAGATAGAGGCTGTGGTGTTCCTGCTACTGTGTTGTCAGAACCAGACCTGTGGTCCAGAAACAAAGAGCACACACACACACGATTAACACACACACTTCAACACTCACACTCACTCACTCAGGTTTTGAATAGTCTGAATCGTAATTTAAAACTATATAAATATATATAAAAAATATGCGGCTCAATTATGCCAAATTAACTTCTACTTTTGCTTGGTTTAAATCTCAGTTGGCGTATCAGTGTTTCCCACGCATTTCCAAGTCTTATTGTCTTATTTTCCATGAGGGTTAGATTGATCAGATAAGAAAAGGGAACAAATGCGGCACCAATCAATTTAGCAGAGCAGTGCAAATGCCCTACCAAGTGGCGATGGAGCGAATCATACCAGTCGTGTTGGTGAGAATCGTTTTCACCAGCACGACTGGTATGATATGACAGCTGCTGTTGACTCAGATCGCAGATTTGACTTTTTTTGGATCCTCTGTAATGGCTTCGAAATGCAGCCAAACTTAAGAGGTTTGTTCTTCTTCTTGAGATTGTGTATCCCTCTCGGCTAACGGGATAGAATGTGCTTTACTTTGAAAAGAAAATGATGATGATGATTTGAATCGTCAAATTTTCCAGGTCACCCCTACACCGAACTTGATTTACCTCATGTGGCATGACGCACACACACACACACACACACACACACAGATACACAAACACACTGACACACACACACACACACACACACACACACACACACTGATACACAAACACACTGACGCACACACACACACACTGATACACAAACACACTGATGCACACACACACACACACACACAAATGCACACACACACACACACACACACACTGATACACAAACACACTGATGCACACACACACACAGATGCACACGCACACAGATATACACAAACACACACTGATACACACGCACGGATACACTGATACACAAACCCACTGATGCGCACACACACACACACACACACACAGATGCACACACACACACACACGCACACACTGATGCACACACACACACACACACACACACACACACAGATGCACACACACACAGATATACACAAACACACACTGATACACACACACGGATACACCAAACACACACACACACACACACACGCACACACACACACACAGATGCACACACACACAGATATACACAAACACACACTGATACACACACACACACACTCACCTCTTGACCGCGTTGGACTGAATGAGCTGAGAGTTGCGGTCCAAGGAAGCCGTCTTCCACATGTCCTGCTTCCTGGACGCCTCGCTGTCCTGAGATGACTCTGCAAGCCAACGTCACCGAGTAAACCTTTGACCACTTCCTGTTAGTGCAGTGATTTACGGATCCCTCAGTCACTGTGAACGTCTCCTAGGAATTTGTTTGCGTGTATTCATTTGTATGCACTGCACTCAATTGAATGGACATACATTGAGCACAGCTAATTAAATCAGGCCTAATTATGTTGCAGAATTCACATTTTGTTTTATTTTATCTACTATTTACTATGACACAGACAGACCAAGCCTCCCAATGGCCTCCTAACTCTCTTGTTTTGTCCACAACCTCACCTCACTAGCACACACACACACACACACACACACAGTGACGTAACTCTCTTGTTTTGTCCATAAACTCACCTCACTAGCACACACACTGATGTAACTCTCTTGTCTGTCCATAAACTCACTTCACTAGCTAGCACACACACACACACACACACACACACAGTAATGCATCTTCCTGCACCACTGTGGAAACGGTCCATTTCAATAGTCTTACATTTTTGTAATCTATCACATGTTTTTTTGTTATGGCGTTGTGTCTGCAGACCTGTGGTGGATCAAAACCAGAGGCTTTCCACGGGGAGTCACTCTATAGCCACTACACAATCCTACCTCCTACACAACACTATTTCCATCCATGTCTTGGACGAGTTTACATAATCAAATCCACATCATAAATACACGTCATGACCCTCCATCGGCACATCTAAATAATCAAATCCACACCATCAAATCTAACTCACCTTGGAAGAAATGGAGCTTTGATTTGTGTTGATCTTCAGTGGTGGTGGTGGTGGTGGTGGTGCTGGTGGTGGTGGTGCTGGTGGTGCTGGTGGTGGTGGACCTCTGGGCGTGGGGGGCGCCGGCAGCACCCATCACCAGGGCCTGATGGTTGGGCCGGGCCGGGGCGCCGCGCTCCTCCTCCTCTGGACCCGGGTGGTGCTGCTTGGCTACACCCGAGGGGTTGAGTGGCGTGGCTGTTTCATCCAGAATCCTCCGTTCCTGGAGATGACGACAACAGCAGCAGATGCTCTGTGAACACAGGTGTGTGTCTGTGTGTGTGTGTGTGTGTGTGTGTTGTTGGGTGTGGTACCTCTTCGTTGTGTTTCCTCTCCTCCTCCTCCACCTCTCGCTGGGCTCTTTCCCACTCCCCCTTCAGCTTCTCTTGTTCTTTCTGGTACTGCTCCTGCATAGAGACGTGACACCGATTAATACACACACGCACTCATACACACACACACACACACACACACATACATACACATCACACACACACACACTCACACATACATACACATCACACACACGCACAGACACACAGGCATACATACACATCACACGCACACACACACTCACACATACACATCACACACACGCACAGACACACCCGCATACATACACATCACACGCACATGCACACACACAAGCACGCACACACACACACACTCACACACATACACATCACACGCACATGCGCACACACGCACACAAATACATACACACACACACACACACACATACATACACATCACGCACACACACACACACACATATCCCACACGCATGCTCAAAAACAAACAAACTGGAATATATAATGAAAATTATATATAGCAGACGCACACGCACTCTTACAGACACACCACACGGACTCTCTCTCTCTCTTTCACACACACCCATACACTCAGTCTTTCTCTCACAAACACACACTCTCTCTCTCTCTCTCTCTCTCTCTCTCTCTCTCTCTCTCTCTCTCTCTCTCTCTCTCTCTCTCTCTCTCTCTCTCTCTCTCTCTCTCTCTCTCATCCACACAGGCACTCTGTGACTCCAGAAAAGCGGTGTTTTCTCTGCCGTCTGGTCGTGACATGCACCAGGCCATGCTGTGTTCACAGGCCCACTCCCACCGTATACCTGTAGGAGGCGCTCCTGCTCCCGCTGCCACCTCTCCTGCCGTTTGCGCTCCTCACTGGGGTCCCAGACCCAGTGATTAACACGCTTAGCCAAGTTCAACATGGGGGTCTCAATCTACCCACACCCAGCCAAGACAGCCGTACACACACACACACACGCACAGAGGTGAACAAGACGAAGCACAGTAGGAAAGGAGAGGAGGAAGGAAGAGATAGAGAGAGGGAGATGGAGAGAGAGAGAGAGAGAGAGAGAGACACTGCAAGTGACTAGGGCAACGGGACACGAAGGGTCAGGTCAAGAAAGACATGATGGAAAACAGATAAATAGAGAGGGTTTAATTGTGAGGATCTACTTACAGCGGAGCTGCTCTCTTGGATGCCGTCTGTTGAATCATGGGGAAACACACACACATAATTATTAAACAGTACAATAGGATATGATTGAAGGAAAAAACATTTCATCGACCAGGTTTTCAAAAAACAACCTTCACTTGAATGCAATTGTTGTCAATAAAACAGGGCATTTAAGGAGATTCCTTTGTACCTGTTATAGTGGGAGAACCCATCTGCACGTGGTTGGGTAACGGTGATAACGGTGATAATGACGACAGTGAGGACAGTGGTGATAACGGTAAAGAGGGAGCCAGTGGGAGAGCGGCTGGCGCAGGCTCCTTCTCTTCCGCTGTGGGAGCCAACCGTTCCGTGGTTAAATCCACGCCGTTAACCTGGATTCACAGCAAACAAGAGAACAGTCCTAAGAAAACCAGTCATCCAATAAAGTGATTGAATGTATACATGAAGGCCGTATGACCTGCATATGCATAGTTAATAGGGCTCTGGAGATGTAGCTTCTAATACACTCAGAGTTAATGCATAGGCCATTCTTTTTGCTCTCAGTATTTCTCTCTTCTAGACAGGCAAATGAACACCAAACACACACACACACATTCACACTGGCAACATTTACATGTGGGCAGTCGTAATGTTCCCCTGAAAGCCGACGCCAGAGAAGAGTAATGTCATTATTTAACTGGAAAAAAACCTTCTTTAAAAAAATCACATAGTTTCCTGCATAGCTCATAGTGTGTAAGGCTTCAAACGGAGTTTCCTTCCATCAAATCAATGTTTGTGTATTGTTTGTGTATCTATGAGTCTCCTCCACCCACCGGCCCTTCATTGTGGGTATCCACAGCGATGGGCTCCACTACAGTCTGCGTGAGCTCCGTCACAATAGTGGTGGTGATGACGCAGGATCTTCCTCCAATCAGGGCGCTCATGGCCGACCCGGACTGGGAGGCTCCGCCCTCCGCGGTCGGCTGCTCCGAGCAGGTCCTCCGGCTGGCTGCAGTCGGCTCTGCAGCGGGCTCCTCTTCCTCCTTATTTGGGGACTGTGGTGGAGAGAAGGAGGCGGTGGCCTCCTTCTCCAGCTTTGGGGACTGCGGAGGAGAGAAGGAGGAGGCAGGGTCCTCCTTCTCCTCGTTGGACAGAAGAGGGGGAGAGGAGGGGGCCGGCTCCTTCTTCTCCTCTGTGGAGGGTGGAGGAGAGGAGGGGGGGGGCTCCTCTTTCTCCTTCTTTGGGGACAGTGGGGGGGAGAAGGAGGCCGGCTCCTCCTTTTTCTCCTCTGTGGACAGAGGAGGAGAGGAGGAGGGGGCCGGCTCCTCCTCTTTCTCCTCTGTGGAGTGTGGAGGTGAGGAGGCGGACGCGAGAGTCTCCTTGTTCTCCTCGGGAGACAGAAGAGGGGAGACGGGGGAGGCGGGGGAGGTGGGGGCGGACAACAATTTGGACTCTTCTTTCACGGTTCCATTGACTCGCACGAGGCCATCCACCTAGGAAGGACACACAGAGAGCCAGAGGCAGTAAGTAAGCATGTCAATCAGCAAATTAGCAAACCAACCAAACTACAGTACAAGTAACTAGTAACTAATTAGACCAGTAACTAAGTGATACACACGGCGCAGAACTCACGCACGGGTACGTACTGCACAATCTGCTACGCTACCTTTGACTTATTCCCACCCAACAACAACATCAAGCCCATCTCACGAGAGCCAATCGGCTGTCCCCGTGCTCACCAGGCCGGCCTTGCGTGCGCCGGGGCTGTTCCCAGGAAGGCAGTAGGGTTTGGCTGTGAGCAGGGGCACGGGCTTGGACGGAGGGTAGGGGGAGACGGGGGAGACGGGGGAGACGGGGTGGACGCGCGCGGCCTGCGCCGGCGGAGCGTCTCTGGCGGCCGGCGGCGTGGGCGCTGTAACCCCGGGCTGTGCCTGGACGGGCTTCGGCGTCAGGATAGGCGGTTTCAGTTCCGAAGGTGGCGGTCGCGGCGGCGGTGGCGACGGAGAAGGTCGCGACTGACTGTCGGGACCGGCGGCCAAACCCGGCGCCGCCACTGCCAGCGCCGCCATGGGCTCCACCCGCCGGACGTCCCTCTCGTCCTCGCCGCCCTCCCGGGGATCCTGGCGCCACTCCGGTTCCGCCGGGCGCCGCTCCGGTTCCGAGGCGTCCTCCGCGGGGCGGGCGCTGGGCGGCGCGGGCCGGTGCTCGCCGTCGTCCGGGTCCACGGGCGTGGTGTTGGGCGAGGCGGACCGTGGGACCTTCAGGCTGTCCAGCGTGGCGTCGCTGATGGTGAAGCGCAGGGCGTAGCGCTGCAGCACCATGGCGGCCTCCTCGGGGGTCTGGGCCCGCCGGTAGGCCTCGCACAGCTCCACCTCCCGCCGCTCCCTGGAGACGCGGAGGGGGGGGGGCGGGGGGTGGGGTCACGGACACGGAGGGGGGGGGGCGGGGTCACGGACATGGAGGGGGGGGGGGCGGGGTCACGGACACGGAGGGGGGGGGCGGGGTCACGGACACGGAGGCGGATGGAGAAGGAAGACATTTTGAGACAGGCGCAGTAGAAGTTAGAATGAGTGAGTCACAATACTCATACATACACAATAATACACACAATAATATTTAATACAAAGTTGACATGGTCTATAGCAAACTTTTAATTTTGCCACATTTGAATTTTTGCTCAAATCTTGCAAAATATATAAAAAAATACTATATAAACACTTAAATTAGACATGAATACTATATTAAGTGCATGGCTTGTCCTGCTCTCAAATGAGGTCAGTTGTTTTAATCCCAGGATTAATACGAGACTATAACGGTGGCAACAAATCCGTGGGCATCTCCTACTTCTCCTCCACGATCTCCTTGTAGGTCTTGATGCTCTTCCGCTTGCCGCTGTCGGCCCCGTTCTCCTTCATCCTCTTCTCTATCCTCTTCCTCTCCTCCTCCTTCTTTATCAGCTCCTGGGAGGCGCTGCGGCGGCGGTTCTTCCAGCGAGCTAGGTGCTAATGTTAACATTGACATGACCTTATTAGTCTTCTAGGCAGAATATCACAATCAGATGCTAACAATAACATGACCTTATTAGTCTTATAGACAGAATATCACAATCAGATGCTAACATTAACATGACCTTATTAGTCTTCTAGGCAGAATATCACAATCAGATGCTAACATGGACATGACCTTAGTCTTATAGACAGAATATCACAATCAGATGCTAACATTAACATGACCTTATTAGTCTTCTAGGCAGAATATCACAATCAGATGCTAACATGGACATGACCATAACCTGAAAAGTCTTGTTTATTGTTGTGCACGAACCACCAAGACAAATTGCTCGTAGGTGCAAACCTACTTGGCAATGGTGATCTGAATCTGAGTGTGTAATACATAGGTACCTACATAGGCATAGATCTATATCTATGTATATATTTGCTGTATAAGAGCTACGTATAACCTAAATGACTTAAGAGTGAACTAAGGCACAAAGGTGAGGCAGCCTTGGTCTAGGTCTGCTGAAGAATGCTGCAGGTCGAATCTCGGGAACAGAACCTGGCGCTGCCCCCGTCCTCCCCTACAGACTCAGTACACTAAAAGGGGGGATGACGCCACGGGCCTCTCCTTCCTCCTCCGAGTGTCTCTTACGTCCTGCCAGCCGTCGTCCTCCTCTTCGAAGGCGTGGAGCTGCTCGTGCGTCCGCTCGAAGCGGGCGTGGCCCAGCGGCGCCACAGGCCCCGCCTCCTCCTCCATCGCCATGTCGCTCATACTCACACTCCTGTGGAGGACACAATGGTGGAGGACATGGGGGTGGAGGACACACAGGTGGAGGACACAAGGGGTGGAGGACACAAGGGTGGAGGACACAGGGGGTGGAGGACACAGGGGGCGGAGGACACAAGGGTGGAGGACACAGGGGGTGGAGGACACAGGGGGTGGAGGACACACAGGGGTGGAGGACACAGGGGGTGGAGGACACACAGGGGTGGAGGACACAGGGGGTGGAGGACACAAGGGTGGAGGACACGGGGGTGGAGGACACAGGGGTGGAGGAGGACACAGGAGTGGAGGACACAGGGGGTGGAGGACATGGGGGTGGAGGAGGACACAGGGGGTGGAGGACACAAGGGTGGAGGACACAAGGGTGGAGGACACAGGGGTGGAGGACACAGGGGTGTAGGACACGGGGATGGAGGACACAGGGGTGTAGGACACGGGGGTGGAGGAGGACACAGGGGGTGGAGGACACAAGGGTGGAGGACACGAAGGCGGAGGACACAGGGGTGTAGGACACGGGGGTGGAGGACACAAGGGTGGAGGACATGGGGGTGGAGGAGGACACAGGGGGTGGAGGACACAAGGGTGGAGGACACAGGGGTATAGGACACGGTGGTGGGGTTAACATGGTCGGGATGCAGCGTGGCATAAGACGAGACTTTACGAAGGGTTATTTCGCGGCCTAGTTGGGTTTTCCTTGGCGGGGTGAACTGGCTCTACAAGCAGGGAGTGACCACAGCTACTCTGACAGCAGACAGGGACGGCTCGACGCGTTTGGTCTTATGGAGGCGGCCCAAATTATGAGGAGACGTGAGGGGCTGAGACAGACGCACAACAGTTACACAAAACAGCTGTATGCTGCAGCCGTCACGTGACTTCCGCTAGATAACTGTTGTGTGTCTGAGGACATGCTGGGTGGTTTGTCGCTACTTGAAAATAGGTAAACAATACAGGAAACTACGTGGCAGTAATGCCTAGCTATGACCAAAAAAAACATGGGGGGGGGTGATACGGATTACATATGTATGATCACATATGCATTATGTCCATGCACACATATATGCACACATGTCCATGCATGGTTGTTCCCATGCTACTGTGAGACTTACTCTTTGTCGTCAGACATATAAGCAACTCGCCGACTCATCCTAAAAACAATAACAGACAAAGGTAAATGGAGGTGTAACAGGATTGAGTGTGTGTATGTGTGTGTGTGTGTGTGTGTGTGTGTGTGTGTGTGTGTGTGTGTGTGTGTGTGTGTGTGTGTTCCGAAGAGAGGGAAATGTGTTTCTCATATGTCATCGAACACAGTCAGGCACCAAACCCTTCGACGAGTTCACTCGACATTTGCATCGCTTGTGTAAGCGACCATCGTGGCAACACTGCCCAGCGTAATGCCACGTCTTACAACACCAGCAGCATCAGGTCTGGGGAGAAGGGCGGTAAGCCTGACGCCATGCATGCATGCATGCAATGACTTTGTACATTTCGCGGTTCCTCTCACATCATCGGGGGCAGATCGTCATTCTCCATCCACTGGGGTTTCCAGGGCTCCCCCCCACTGCTACGCGCATCCATGACCCCTCTCTCCTCCTCCACCACCACCACCACCTCCTTCTCCTCCTGGTTGGCACTCCGCCCGCTCCCCCGGGGCTCCACAGGAGCACCGGCAGGAGGGCAGGCCGGAGGGGTGGCGGGTCGAAGGGGGAGGGGAGCGGAGATGTTAGAGCCCGTCTTGCGTCTTTCTTGATGTCTCTCTTTCTTGTCCTCCACCTCCTCCTCCTTCTCTTCTGTCTCCTCCTGCTCCTGCTCCTCCTCCTCCTGCTCCTCCTCCCTGGCCCCTGGGCACACTCCGCCGGGGGCTTTCGGAGGAGGCCTGATGGGATCTCCTACTGACTCAGCGGCCATTCTGCTGAGAGAGCGGCCGGAGTTAACAAGTAGCCGGTTACCAGGGGCAACGCAGCAGAAACCGGACATGAGCGAAAAACCACACGACGACGACAACGAAGCCGGGATCCGACACGTTTAACCGCGCCCGTTAGCGGCGGAAACGCCCCATCAGCTCCAAACAGAGACGGGTTACGTCAAACCAGCAAGCTCCGGGAACTCTGCTCCAGAAACAGCCGATTCACCGCTTCCTCCTGTGTTAGTGAACCGTGTCGCGTGTGCATGCGGTCCCGCGTGTCGTGCCGTAAGCACAAACCCGAACACGCGCACACACACACGGCCCCCCCAACGACCAGCAATACCTTTCTCTGTTTCTCTTCTCTGCGATCATCAGCCTGCTCTGCAGCTGGCTGGGCCCGGACGCGGGCGGCGGCGCCGCGACGGTTCTGCGCGCGGCCGACCCGGGCACGGGCAAGAACCGGTTCGCCGACGCTGGTGCCGTCCCGGCGGCGGGGGGTTTGTTAAGCGCTCGGGTTCTCCTCGCCATCATGTCGTCCTTCTCCGGGTCGGGCAGCGCGGCGCCGTGGCGCTCTTCCTCGTCCTCGTCGTCGCCGCGGGCCGACGGCCGCACGACGGCGCGGTCCGGCGGCGCCCGCCGCGGAGGCGGCGTTTCCGCGGCGACCCGGCCGCTCTCCCGCGGCTCCTCCCTGGCGGGGAACCCTCTTGATATCGAGACACAACGGCTCATGATTTGAAAGGGGGAAAATGTCTGAGAGAGGCGAGTCTCCCCCCCCCACCCCACCCCCTGCAGGCTTGTTAGTGACCCCCTCAGTGCACACGCACAAACACACACACACACACACGCTGTGAGGTTAGGGCCGGCTGGGGACTCAAAATGGCCCGAGTGGTGGCCTGACGATGCACAGAACGGAAGACGACAAAAACGCTGAGCACAGTTTCACGCTGAGTCAGCGTTTCTAAACCGATGGGCTTGGGACCCGAAATGACCAAAATGGCAGCCTGACAATGCAAAGAGCACACAAGAACAAACCAGAAAGCTCTGAGCCGACCGCAATCGGGAATCCTTGAGCGATTCGCTGCTTTAGCTCCCTCACAGAGTTCTGAGTGTATGAGGGCGGTCGGGTCCCACAGACACTGAATTGATCTCTAGGGTCAAAGTTCAACAACCCCGGGCTTTTGACGGCGACCCGACAGCTGCACAACAAACCAAAGCCCACCTGGGTTCAGAGCTCCTCTCCCACTCCGCCCGCACCGCCCTCTTGCCTTGCGCCGCCGCCGCCGCGTCCGTGGCCGCGTCCGCTTCCGGCGTGCGCCGCTTGGACGACGGCAGGGGGAGGAAGTGGTTGTTGGGGGCGGCGCGGCGGTTGAAGGCGCCTGTCCTTCGCGCGAGCATGTCGTCCTTCTGCAGGTTGGGGGTCCTCTCCTCCTCGCTGTCGTCCCCCCGCCGCTCCTCCTCCTCCTCCTCCTGCGCCGCCTTCGCATACCGAGCGAAGCGCGCGTCCGTCTCGGCCGCGGTGGGCGTGGCCTCGGGGGTCCGGGGAACGGGTTCGGGGGTGGCGGGGCGCAGGGTTTGTATGGGGTCGGATCCGTTCACCTGGCTGAGAGGTCATCGCAAAAGCTGTGATCATCCAAACCAATGGTCGAACCCCACCCCCATGCGAGCCAACACACACACACACACACCATGCGCGTACATGCCCATATGGCGGTAGAGGCACTGATGCCGGCTCGCTATTGGTTTAGGAGGACGGTCAACTTGGAACGGAGTTATGGGACAAAATGGCTCTTGGCAAAATTTGGTTATGAGGTCAAATATTCAAATCTAGAAAAATACATACAGTAGTGATTCATCAGAGTTAGTAAACAGAAAGTGTGTGAGTGTGTGTGTGTGTGTGTGTGTGTGTGTGTGTGTGTGTGTGTGTGCGTGCGTGCGTGCATGCCTGCATGTGTGTGTGTGAGAGTGTGTCATGGAAATGAAAAAAAAACGTAATATTCAGTTATAAAGTAGTGCCACACCCTCCCTGTTCTGTCCTCCTCCTGTCTTCCTTCAAACTAAAAGCCTGGGAACCAGACGAGTCTATGAGCTCTCGTCGTATTTGCTCTGGCACATGCTCTGGCCCTCCTCCCGTTCAGAATGATTTCCAGCCGACCTGGTTGTGTCAGGCCAATCACAATCTTTTATCTAGTACGGGGGCGGGTTTGCTGTGATGACTTGATGACCAAGATGGCTGCCGCTGACGTGCAGCAGCCTGTAGTATCAGTGTAAAACAAACCGGACGGCATGTTTTCTTAACAAGTCAACACATCTAAAGCATCTGTTGATAGGACAGCGCGTTGGCTGTACTTCCAAAGTAAAAGTTGAATTGATCAATGCAGCGCTCAGCGCAACGAGGCACGATATGGTGCTCTGATTGGTTGTAGGTCCAGCCAATTACTCACAGAGACATTTTGGTCTGCGCTGTAGAAAACACCCTTTGGAAATCGAAAATGAACTGAGAGGTTCCAGACGAACATGCATTTGCAATTTGGTCTGGTGATATCAGGCTATCAAACTTACACAGCTCACTCAAACTATTA
>JAXIVH010000660.1:32500-58203 GCA_036785325.1 Urophycis tenuis
ACACAGGAGTGGCACAACAGCGCCCACGCACGGATCCCAAGGAGCCCCCACAGACACGCACACACACACACACGCATAGCCACGACCCAACAATACAAACAGGAGGGGGGAAAAGGAAATGAGAGAGAGAAATGTTGCGGCGCGGGGGGAATAAAAAAAAGTGGGGTAAAAGAAGGAGGGGACGTGCTCGAGCGCGCGGTTAGCGAGCTAGCTCTGCGGCTAGCGAGCGCGACAGGTAAGCGAGCTAGCTCTGCGGCTAGCGAGCGCGACAGGTTAGCGAGCTAGCGCTGCGGCTACCTGGGCTCCTTCTCCTGCAGGGCCTGCTGGGAGGCTCGCCTGATGCCCTCCCAGCGCTCGCGGTCCCTGCTGCTGCACACCGGCGCCGGCAGGAACTGGTGCACCCGGGGGGCGGCGGCCACGCGAGGCGCCCGCCGCGACGCCAGGTCGTCGCGCCGCACGTCCGGAACCTTCCTCCGGGACTCCTCGTCTCCCTCGCCGTCGTCATCGTCGGAGGAGGACGAGGAGGAGGCGTCCCACGCCGCCCTGTGATTGGTCAGGAAGTCGTTGTCCCGGCGGAGGATGATGTCGGGCGACGGCGCCCTGTCTTCCCGCCGCTCCTCCGAGGGCTCCAGGACCCTTGGGTGTTTTTGGAGACGGATGGTGATTGGTTCATGCCTTTTTTGAGTGTCGCTTGAGGCGATTCCAATCCGTGCCAGGCGGCGAGCAGAGGGTTAGGTTGCACAGCGGCCAGGCTAGGCGAGGCGAGGTAAGGCGATGCGCGGGACAAAACCAACCGATTAGAGGGTCTTAGGGAGTTCAAGCCTCACTGCAGGAACATCACCGAGGGTTTTTCGGAGGAGCCAAGAGATTTCAACACATGCACCACGATGCAGCACGCCGCTCCATCACTGAGCCAATCTCCTCAACGGCAAACCATCAAGACGACAAATCTGACGACGACAACAACAACAAACTAGAAGCTGGAGTTAGAAGTACACAACCGCGAGTCATCGTCGCTCACACCGAAGATCACTCCATCAAAAGCAAACATGGAAAATTGGTGCTATCAGGCCAACTGGCAACACACTGGACCACATGAGCAGCTGTCGATGCTGTTAGAACCTCCCCAAAACAAACTGTTAGCGACACGTGGTGGTCAGTGAACACACGACTCAAACCCAAACTCCACATCCTCCTCATGCCTTTGGTCCCAGACCTGCTGTAGCGAACGGCAGCAGGAAGAACCTTAATCCCGGCCTTCTGCAGCCTCTGCAGCCTCTTCTGCTCCAACACATCCCGGCTCACATCCTGGTCCTCCTGGGTCCGGTCCTGGACTTCCTGGGTCCCGTTTTGCTCTTCCTGGTTCCGGCCTTGGCCTTGTTGGGTGGGTTCCTCCTCCACCTCCTTGACACTTTCTCCCGGGGCCCATGTGACGGTTTTGAGGGTTTTGGATCGAGGGCCAGAACTTGTCCTACTCTCAGCTTCTTCTGAGATGGTTGAACGTTGACTGGGGGAAAAAGGCAGCGGGTCGTGTTGGACCAGAGAGATTAGACCCCCCCATGGAACTTGGTTTTAGGACCAACACGTTCACGTACACGTGTGCAGGGCCCAGGTCATGTATGAAAACCATCTCAGAGATGTGTACACATACATCTCTTTTCACGTGTTGTGAATAGTGTGTGTGTGTGTGTGTGCACGTGTGTGTGTGTGTGTGTGTGAGCGTGTGGACGTGTGCGTGCGCATGTGTGTGTGTGCGTTTGTGTGTGAGCAGGTGTGCGTGTGAGCGTGTGCGTGCACTTGTGTGTATGTGTGTGTGTGTGTGTGTGTGTGTGTGTGTGTGTGCGTGTGTGTGAGCGTGGTCCTGCTGACCTCCGCTGCTCCCCCTCCTCGCCGTGCGCCCGGCGCCGGGGCACGGGGACGTAGGCGCTGGCGTTGGCCCGGTTGGGCAGGAACTGGTTGAAAGGAACGGGGGCGCGCGCCTCACTGCTGGCCGTCCTCCGGGCCAACATGTCGTCCCTCCGCACATCTGGCTTCTTACCATCCGCTTCCAGGTCACCGCCCCGCCCTGGGCGAGAGAGGTTGAGAGAGACAGAGGGAGGGAGAAACAGAGAGAGAGATGGAGAGAGAGAGGGTGGGGGAGCGGGATGAGAAACAGAGAGAGAGAGAGAGAGAGAGAGAGAGAGAGAGAGAGAGAGAGAGAGAGAGAGAGAGAGAGAGAGAGGGAGGGAGAAACAGAGAGAGAGATGGAGAGAGAGAGGGTGGGGGAGTGGGATGAGAAACAACAGAGAGAGAGAGAGAGAGAGAGAGAGAAGAGAGAGAGAGAGAGAGAGAGAGAGACAGAGAGAGAGAGAGAGAGAGAGAGAGAGAGAGAGAGAGAGGGAGGGAGACTCATTATTGTAAAAACTTTTGTTATTTCTGTATTTCTGCAGTTCAGCGTTTGATTCCCTGCGTGACCTCTAGGCGAGGTGAGGAATGTGGGTATTCCTAGACCTGAACTTGTGTTGCACAGCTGCATCCGTATGGAGCTATCAACATGAAGCACACACACACACACACACACACACACACACACACAGGGGATGTCTACAATTCCCTTGTTCTTTCACAGCCTCACACACACCCACACACACAGTGAATACACACTGAACACACACTGTACAGACCGGTATCATTCGGGAGAGTGACTAAGAGCGACAGGTGCCCAGGTCAGGGCTCAGACATGCTAAAAGACACACACACACACACACACACACACAACCAGACACACAGAAACACACACACACAACCACACACACACACAACCACACACACACACACACACACACACAACCACACACACACACACACACACACACACATTCAGCTGTTGTCCAGCGTGCTGGGCTGCCAACTGTGACGGACCAAGGTCACAGCCGAGAAAATAGAAGTCAAACTATTTATGAGGGAAAGGAAAAGGAAAAACCTTGGCCCTTCACGCTCTCAGTCAACTCCTTAATGAAATGCACTCTGTGCAGGATGAACTGGAGAGTTTCTGAGAGTTTGTAGAAACCTACCATCACTGTTGAGTCTGTTGACCACGTCGGGAGAAGGGCTGTGTTGAGACTGGGAACCAAAGGAGTCCAGGCTTTCCCAAAAACAAAAAACAACAACGTTGTATTGCTTTTATTTTATGCCATCTTGAAAGAAATGCAGCAGGATTTTAATTGAGAAAAAAAAAACATGGCTACTTTAAGAGTATGCCAATTATGGAGATGTATGTGCATGTGTATATGCAATTGACATTACAAGAGCACCTAAGTGCGTGTGTGTGCGTGTGTGTGTGTGTGTGTGTGTGTGTGTGTGTGTGTGTGTGTGTGTGTGTGTGTGTGTGTGTGTGTGTGTGTGTGTGTGTGTGTGTGTGTGTGTGTGTGTGTGTGTGTGTGTGTGTGTGTAAGGGAGGAGCAGGCCTCTCCTTCAAGATAAGCCACGGTGTCATTAGCCAGAGGAAATTGACAGCAGGGTTCTAAAGAGCACTGCCTTTGCTTTGTGTGTGTGTGTGTGTGTGTTCCTCCTGTGTGTTTGTGTGTGCGTGCATGCATGCGTGCGTGCGTGCGTGCGTGCGTGCGTGTGTGTGTGTGTGTGTGTCTGCGGGTGTGTGTGTGTGTGTGTGTGTGTGTGTGTGTGTGTGTGTGTGTGTGTGTACGTGCGTGTGTGTGTATGTGTGTGTGTGTGTGTGTCTGCGGGTGTGTGTATGTGTGTGAGTCTTCCCAGATCTCTCACCTGTCTAGTGAGCTGTCTCGAGTGTGGCGAGGTGGAGAGAGAGACTCGCTTCTCTCAGAATCCCAGCAGTCATAGCCGCTGTCTCTCACGGTCTGTGCACCACTGTCACCCACCGCTTCACAGTCCTACACACTCACACACACACACACACACACACACACACACACACACACACACACACAATTAACACACACACATATAGTTGTGCACACACATAGATACATACTTACAATACACATAAGAACCATTGCATTTAGTCGAAAAACTGTTAGCCTTCAAAAGCAAAATAACAACATTACATAGCAAAATATCCCATCATAATTAAGAAAAACAGTGTCACCTGATATTGATTCATGTTAGTCAGAGTTATCCCAAAAAAGTTCAAAGTTTCTCAAAACAAAAAGACCAGCATGGAGACCAAACCTGCACAGCAAGTCTAGCTGTGTGTGTCTCAGACAGGACATGCCTTGTAACACAGATAGGTGTTTTTCTCCTCTCTGTTGTGTCCTTCCTCAAACCAACACAAAGACAGGAAACTAACAAATCCAAATCACCCCTTTAACCCAAACCCAACCCCCATCACCCCATGCTGCTCACTATCACAGCCTGTCTCTCTACCCCCCCCCCCCCCCCACCCACACAGACATGCATGACAACACACACACACACATATGCATGAGCACACACACAAACACAAGCACACACACACACATACACACACAGACAAACAGACACACACTCATACACACACACACACACACACAAGCATGAGCACACACACACAAAAAAACACGCACAGTCGCACACCCTACTCTTTATAATGTCTGCCAGTAAGGATCGAAGGCCCACGTCCAAAAACACACACACACACACACACACACACACACGCATGTGGGACCCACATGTCCTTCTGTTGTGGTCTCTCACCATCCTCATTTGAGCCAGCAGCTCTTCAAACTCCTTGAGGTTGAGAGTGGGACCACTGTAGGAGGTGCAGCTGTTAGCGGCCTTGCCCAGCCAGAACACCGTATTCAGGACCTGAGGGGTTAACACACTCAGTCATGCTGCTGCCTTATGGCGACCATGAAACGGACAGAAGGCAAAATATTAGACGTTGGAGCATGCACCCCCCTCGTTCACCCTGAGTTCTGACGACGTAATAGATCCACATATTCTGAGATGCCTAACCAGAACACACACAGACATATATATATATATATATATATATATATATATATATATATATATATATATAGAGAGAGAGAGAGAGAGAGAGAGAGAGAGAGAGAGAGAGAGAGAGAGAGAGAGAGAGAGAGAAATAGAGAAAGGGAGTGAGAGAGTGAGAGAGCGAGAAAGAGAGAAAGAGAGAGAGAGAGAGAGAGAAAGAAAACAACACACTTTGTGTCATTGCTGCCTCATTGGTCCCATTTTGCACACAGAATGAACCAAAAAAACTAAAAACTAAAAAAACTAAAATGCACACTGTTTTACTGTCTTGAACGGCGGACTCGGGACGCCTTGCGGTGATTATTCAGAGTGATGACAGACAACTAACTAGTATGCACGCCCCCTCCGAGATGCAACATCTAGTTCAACTACATGAAGGTCACACTAAATACAGGCTACGCCGCAGAAACAAAGCCGGGGCAGGATAAAATATTTGGAAAAAGGAACGTAGACGGCTTACATTCTTGAGCTTTCTGTTGCAGTCTGCATCCCTGATGACAGAGGAGGAGAACAGAGGACGTGTTAATGCTTATGATTACCCAGTGTTGTGCCTTTAGCTGTGTCCAGGACATAACGCACTGTTTACATGCACTTGGCATCATAAATCAATCAGCGTCATAGCACAGTAAGCTAACTGTAAGCTAACCCTGACAGGCGAGTGGATGAGATGTATTTCATATATCCTCTGTTTTCAAAGCTATTGCAATCACTTTGATTCCTCAACCCTATCAACCGGGCACTCATCACCAATCAAAATTTTTAAGGTTTAGCTGTAATTTCACCTTTGTATATGCAACACTTAAGGCTGAAGACATAACAAAAGCATTCACATTTCAACAAGCTGTACCCACCCATATTCTGGTCCATATTCTGGTAGCAGCAGACTAAAGTGATGATACCTAATTAAAAATCAGCGACACCCCCCCATCCACCCAGTTCAAACCCATATGGAAAACACGCACATAACACCTAATGCAGAACTCGTGACACACATGCAAGACTTATACGCTGTATTTTACTTGAGGTTGGCTCGTATGGAGGTGTCTTGCAGGTCCCCCGGATCAAACAGCTGAGACCCCTTCAGGCCCAACTCCTCACAGCCGCGCAGGAACACCGTCAGGTTGTCCTGTTGCAAACACAAAGCGCACCCACCGCGAGAACATCGGTTTCAATCAAGTTCTTTGTGGCAAATAGTGGCTTGTTCTTGCGCAACTCTCGGAGGACTCCACCCACCAGGCCAGCGATTGGCGTGGGCAGTCTGTTGATTTTCTTCACCAGTCCTGGTCTGATAGCACTCAGGAGCCTGGTTCAGGGCAAACACATTAAAAAAAAGACAGGCTTTTAAATCATTTCACCAGTGTCAACACAGACTCCCTGAGAATACACCTCGGAAGCACAGGGGTGGAAGTGATGTCACGGACTCACTCGCACAACAGGATGCCGTTCTCCAGACCGCAGCGGAAGCCCTTGTCTCCAAAGCTTCTCCCAGTCACGGCCTGAGGCGCAGAGAGATGACAGGAAGCACAGGCCATTGTAATGGATCAGGATCAGAGTTGGTTTTTCCTAATGCCTTCCAGACGTTCAGAAAGCCCCGAATGCAATGCCATTACACTGCACTGGTCATTCCGAGCTGGGTGGTTACTGGGTCAGTAGCATACTCTTCGGGGTCAAAGAAATTATTGGAAATGCTGGACTCAACCCTATAGGGCGCTATCCACATACAGTGGGAATAACGCCCTGCAGCGATAACCAGCAGTCCTATGGCCACATGCCATTCCCTCTCTTTTGACCCACATCCCTGCACGGTTCTATCTGCAATGCCTAAATCCAGTGCAGCGGGTGTGGGGCTGAGCAACACATACAAATGATTCAAATCAATATCCTGAAGGATGGCATCATTGTCTTTGTTGCTCAAGGGGACCCAAAACACATCAGAGTGTATCTCCATTGTGGCTGCCATGTGGATGCTAATCACTAGCACCAACAGTAAAGCAACAAGTGTGTCTATATGGGGCACTCTGGTGAAAGTCAGATGTATTGTGTTTCGTGTACCCGGCTGGCAGGACCGCATGCCGCCCTTCCCCCATTTTGCATTTTGTATTGGAGGAACCAATTTAGAGGAGTGACACCATTACCAGTGCAATGACACACTGGCCAGTGTCCTAATTCTGTTCTCTCAAGATGCACGCTCACACACACACACAACTGATTTAGAGAGAGAGAGAGAGAGAGAGAGAGAGAGAGAGAGAGAACCAGAGCAGCACAAAATGGTGTCAAACAACTCACATACCTGAGCATCAAGGCACATAGTTTTATTGCTAAAACTGGTTGCATAAATAGTGAAGAGATGGGTTGAAAAGGGAGATTTGACTGCTGCTGGTTCAGACTTCTAATCCAGATTAACCCAGATTATTGAACAGGGCCCTATCAGTTCACTGCTAATGCAGCGCCTTTCTCTATCAATATTCACTGACCGGCAAACTGTATGTTTGAGAAAGGCAATATATGCAAAGCATTCAGGTGGACCGCCCTGGTTTTAAGCAAAGCGTACAATTAGATATTGTTCCTTGATATTTCCTCTCATTCTACCCTCGACAAAGTAATGAATGCCCAAGGAAAAAAGTTAATGTTACGTCATTGGACAGATGTTTACTTTTCGTGGGACACCTTTTCAGCATTTCAAACACATTCACTCAGACACACACACACACACACACACACACACACACACACACACACACACACACACACACACACACACACACACACACACACACACACACACACACAAATACAAACACAAACAAACCATCTGGTGTGATGTTGTATAAGGCTGGCCTAACGCTCTAAAACATTTACCACTCACCCATGAATCATTTAGCAACCAGGAATACTACGATGAACAAGGACAGCAGGCCTACCTGTCTCATTGTCCATATAAACGTATCTACGCAAAAAAACATGAAGGCTTTATACTCATATCGTACATATAAAGATAAAATATAGATACAATTATTTATATATATATATATATATATATATATATACATATATATTTATATATATATATATATATATATATATATATATATATATATATATATATATATATATATATATATATATATATATACTGTATATATATATATTTATATATAATTTATTTAAAGTGATAGAATAGCTTACTGCTAATTGTAATAAGTTCATGGCAAAGATTAGATTTGGCTTTTGGGTCAAGAGACAAGAACGTAGGAACGACTCAATATGTGTGTGTGTGTGTGTGTGTGTGTGTGTGTGTGTGTGTGTGTGTGTGTGTGTGCGTGTGTCTGCATGCCGTGCATACATGGTGAATTTGAGGAGAGGAGTAGTGAAAAGCACATTTTCAGGAGTGTGGGCAGAGTGTTGAGTGAGCATCCATGTGTGTTGCATAAAAAAACCCAAGCTAAAGGCTCCTGGGGAGCTTAAGTGCCAGTCGTCAGTAATTTGACCCCGCCAGGACACACGCGCGCACAAACACACACACACACACACACACACACACACACACACACACACACACACACACACACACGTCTGGTCAGTGGGGGTGAATGGCAGCAGCAGATACCATTTAAATGTGGAGGAGGAGGAGGTGGAGGAGGCGGTGGGTGTGTCAGTACAGAGGAGCAGGGTAAACAGCAGACAAGCCCTGCTTTTAACATGGCCGTTAACAAATGCAGGGAGCGAGTACGGGGTCGGACGGGGAGGAAGAGAGGCCAGTGGACGGACAGGAAGAGGACACAAAGGGACAGACATTGATAATAACATCTGTTACACTCACTGCCCTGTGCTTCCATCTTTCCTCTGTGCACCAACATAAATTAACTTTTAATGGACAGAGAGAGAGAGAGAGAGAGAGAGAGAGAGAGAGAGAGAGAGAGAGAGGTAATACAAAACTGAAATAGGACGTCTTTACATGTCCCTGCTGTGTGTATTCAGGATCATCATGGCATGCGTGGGATATTCATTGGACTGCATCCTGTGTCATGTCTGACCTCCGGTACGAGAAGTGTTACAAACCTCCCCTGAAACTCTGCCGGAGTTCATAAAGGACAGAGAGGGACTTTTTATTTTATTTTGCATATCAGTGAGCCATGCTAACTCAAGTGCCTCTCTGGCGAAGTCCCGTCGTGGGAATATCGTTGCACTGCATCGTGGTTAAATACTTTGTCTCTCTCCATCTCTCATTAGGCACACCGCTGGTTGTCAGAAAGCCACTGGGTTGAGTTAATCTTCTTAGATCTGTTGTGACATCTGGCACACATACCCCACACAACATACAAGCACAGACGTAAGCAGAAATGTGTGCCGTAGTAGCACACATTATCCCTGCCAATTCCCCGTCTCGGTCGTGATTCCTCCTGTAACTTTTTGTCCTGGTTTTCCCCTTCCAGGAAAACAGATTACATCAGACCGACACGTTGGGATTGAGGTTTGATACCATGGCGTCGCGGAGAGAGATCGTGCAGCGATGGGAGTGATTCTGACTCAGCTGGAAGACGATCCAATCCATCCTGTCTTTGGACGGACGTGGAAGCCTGGCCTGTGCCAGGGTGATTTCCTGCGCCAGTCATGTGGCGATATTGTTGGTGATATATAGACCCCCCCCCCCCCCCCCCCCCTGGTCTAGGGTCCCCGGAGACAGCGACACCTGATAGGCTAGCCATGTTATGTTCCCATGGTGACCGGAGCCGGCCGGTGTCACCCAACCGGGGTGCGTCCGGAAAGTGTGTGTGGGCAATAACATACATAGCGGACCCACACATGCCCACCCAACCATGCACCCACACACATACACATGCTAGCACACACATTCACGCACACGCGCACGCACACACACACACACACACGTGCACTGGCATGACCTACAATGCGAGCTGGCATACAAAAATACATTTGCACGCGAGCAGGCATAGAAAGAGCTGTTTAAGCGTTCATGCGTGAATGCACCCACACATACACAGACCCACAGACACACGCTTGCACGCAAAAACACGCAGACCATCGGGACACACAGATCAGCGCATAGCTGTGGTGGCATAGTTAACCCTGAACCCGTGTCCACCTGTGTTAGCGTATGAATTCACCGCTTCAAAAATAGAGACAGCCCGAGTCTCAAAATAACTGGAGAATTAGGGTGAAAGCACCACACAGAAAAATAACACAAATACCATGACATAGAGGTCTGACCGCAGCCTCAATGTGAAGCCTGGTAGATATATGAGATCCATCACTCTGTGTGCTAGTTACTAGTCAACAGGATTCTGTTATAGGCCATCTGTGATAATGGCACAGTAGCACATAATCAAGCAAATACCCCCATCTGTGTTATTGGTTACTCTTCCTTATGACAACATTAAAAAAGCTAATACAATAAAAAAGAACCCAGCACCATGTTTCTATATGTGCTTCTATTTGAAGAACTAGCCTGCAAAATGGGTCACTTTGGGCTTTTCCCCCGGCGAAGACTATGATTAACGCCGTAGGCTCACACAGGCCTCCTCCAAGCACACACCGACACGGAGCGAGCAGCACGATTGAAATTCCTGTTTCACGGCCGGTGACAGACGGCCGGCCATGTAACAAACACAACGGGACGAATGGTCTTCCTGGCCGACATCTACTCATTTGAAGCATCTCGTGCGTGAACGCTGGCCTGGTTTCATAACCATGGCAACCGGAATGCCCTAGCGCCTGAAAAGGGGGCGTTTTTTTATATCATCGCGAGGTGAACATGGTCTCCTCTCTTGAAGGGCTTGATCGACATGAACCAGGGAACGCACTCCAAGTTATATTTATACGACCTGGATACTACAGCCTCGACTAGGCTGTGTGCATACTTTTTGAACGATGGCCTACATTCGGATCGGTCTGCGCGGCCTTTGCACGCAGAGGGGCGAAAACATGCAAAACAAGCACACGTGTGAGCGGATCTCCACGCATTCCAGTACGCAGCTGAACCCCTGGTCCCGCATTGTCCACGGTCGCAGTAATCCGACACTAGAGACACCGCATCGTACCCCCCCCCCAACAGGTGACGGTGCGCTGTTGTTGTATTTATACATCCCACTCAGGACGTGTCCGAGTACCGTGTGACTGCCCGTTGCGTCAGGCTAGGCTACTCTTTTTGGGTGGAAAAAAGTCTGCATGTTCGATGACGCCGCTTACCTCGATCCATTCCTGCGCCTCCTGAAACGCGGGTTCTGGATGGCTTGCCTCAACGGGCTCCGAATCGTTCTGTGGAGCATTTATCAATGCGTTGCTATCCGCGCCGGGACTAGTCATTTCTTTTTGAAAAGGCCACCCAAACACCAGGCCAGGCTGTGGGCAAGAAACAAAACTATCCAATATCAATGGGCGATTGTTTAATGTGATACAGCCCCCTTTTCAGAAGAGTCGCGTTATTGTCGTCGAGTTCAGGGACAGATCCGTTATCCTCGCTTGCAACGTCCAAACCCTCTCCAAACAGCGGAGCCTCCCCCCCGCGCGTAGGTTATGCCCGTGTGACGAACGCTGCTCGTGCGGCGGCGGAGATGCAGCAGCGAGCTCGTGCTGCTCCCACACGGCGACACCAACCAGCCGCTAAAAATAATTTCGTGCAGCGTAGCGCGAGGCGAACACTACTGTCCATAGCGTCTGTGGCGCGCGCGCGCGTGTGGAGGAGGAGGACGGGAATGCGCACAAGATAATCTATTGGGGGGGGGGGGGGGCGGGGGCGGGTGGAAGAGTGGCGACTTTAAAGAGCGGCCCGGTTAAGATCGCGGTATGATCGCTTTCGGTTGTTTTTGTAAGTGATGCGCATTTCATGGCAATTATAGACACACAGCTCGTTTACGTTAATCGATGCTAAATACATGAAACGAAAACATACGGACAGAGAACTACTGAGTCAAGTAAAAGTAGGCTTATTACATTCATTGAAGTAAATAGCCGTTTCATGCATTGTCTAGGTGCAGCTTTTCACGTTGCATGCAAACCAACAGCGAGGAAAACACATTCTAGATGGATTGAACACTCGATCTCACTACTCGTTTTGAACTGCTTTATTGAATAGTCACAGCTGCATTGCCAACACCAAGAACAGAGAGGCTGCAAAAAGGGAAAGTATTTGAACACAGCCTAGAAATGCCATCACCTCAAAATGAACATTAACATCCCAAGAAACGGCTGTTCGGGCCCCTTCTTGTACGGCAGTTTAGGTTCAATGTAAACTAACATTTCACAATAAGGCAATTGTCAATGGCATACTGGCATGACCACAATTAGTATAACAACTTAAAATTCAAAATAAAGTGCAATCTAACACAACCGTGGTTCCTAAATGAACATCAAAAAGGTGACCACCAATTCAACCACTGACATAACCAGCGTTTGTTTTAACACATTTTTTCAATGCAACCTTTGTTTTTCTCAAACTACAGAGCATAACTCACACCACTGTCCACAACCCAATTGTTGCCAAACCGGACACCGAGTGACCTTTTCCTCACCAGAGGAATGCCAAAACAGCCTAAATCCAACATTCAGAACAGTATCCGTTCCCTTGACATTCCTCCCATTCAATGGTATTCATATCGTTGCCTCTGAAGGCACTTGTGCATCAGTCTGTGTGGACTGAGAAAAATCACAGATCAACAATAACAAACTCTAAACACAAAGTAACCACAAAAAAAAACTCATAACAGTGTAGTCGCATAAAAAGGCCTTTTTGCTACTAAGCAACACTGGACAAGAGGCAGCATTATTTAATGAAATGTCATTTTAAGTGTGTGCAAGTAAACATTTTGCTTTTGAGGGATTTTCTTGTTTAGCGTTGCAAGCGTTGTGGAACCATTTGTATCTATAGTGCATTTTACAGCTATGTGTGTGTCCTGGTCATTCTAAACATCAAGGTGAATCTTGGATTCATTGTGTGTGTGCGCGTGTGCTTGGTGTAATGCGCTGTTGCTTTGGAGCGAGACACAGCAATCCCCTGATGAGTTTTAAGCGCGGCAGAGTGCCACCGCAGAGAAGCGAACTTCACCTTTCTCCCTCTCCATGAATCCACGACACACGCTTGCCGCATCCTGCGGAGAGACCGAGAGGCAGGTCAGTGGTTGTTTATAAAAATATGGAATGCATAAACTGTAAAACTGTGCCCTCTGGTGGTAGCAGCATTGCACTACCGCTAGAGGGTTGGTACTTCAGTTGAAATATGTTACAATCCACGGGGGAGGGGGGCAGATATATAAGCAGCTGAATTAAACATTTAGAGTTCATGAACTGATGCTCAGAGCCAAATGCGGCAGAGTGAGTATTGTATTAAATACAATGTGCATACGGTTTCTACGCAGTATGCACACGCCTCTGCAAATCAGTTGTATTGAATATAGAATAGCTCATCCTAGATTGATATGGGGAGGGCATTGCAGCGACAGCTCAACAACAGCTGAATATTACCGATAAGAAAGAGTCATCCTTGGTGGCTCCATGGGTCACAGGGCCATCCATTCTCCCGTCTGGAAGAGAAATGTCATCCATCACACGGTGAGCTTGTATTTATAGAAGAACTGGGCCACATCATGACCACTGCCGTTCACTCACCAAGCTCGTGAAGCTGGCCATTTGCATTGACAAAGGCAATGAAGTGGAAGTTGACTTCATCGGCTTCGGGCTGCAAAAATCAAATGAAACCAACACCATTATTAGAGTGGATGAATGACATGTAAAGTAATACAGTCATGGGGTTGTTTCTCCTCTGAATCTTACCCTGCACTGGCCCTGAGCTGCCGTTTCATCATGAGCTTCGCGGATCGCCTGTAAATAGACATTTGAGATATCAACCTGATATCTCGTGATCAAATCATCAGATGACATAGATAACTGTATTAAAGCGCCAGAGAAAAAGCAGGCCAGACTTTGTTCAAATCCATTAGTAAAACTATAGTCTTCTAGCAGAGCAGCGATTCGATTAGGACAGCATAGTAGTCAGTGACCAACCACAGGCCAACTTTGTCTCCATACCCGGCGTCTGCAGAAATACGCAGTGTTTGGTGACCTCTAGTGGAGAGACAATGTGACGTCACACAACCCTGAGAGCTCTGCTGTTAACCCATCTTTACACAGAATACTTGGTCAGACGCGTGTGCTACATTGGCCAATGCACTATAATCATATGCAACGCCACGGTACTACTTAGCAGTACACAACTATGGTTGAAGCTTTGTACAACAACAACGCACAAATGGCTGGAACACAATTGGTTTTGTTGATTTCAGTGAAACTCATCCCTGTGGTCAACTACACGTTAGCCATGACAACGCTTTCTCGATGGAAGACGATGCACTACCTGGTTCTTCTCGAGCTGCTTGGCACGGTCCTCAGCCGTCATGTCGGCCGTCTCATCCAGAAACTTCTTCAAGGCAGAGTCACTGTCTACAACAAACACAGTGTATTTTATCTGCACCTCACTGTAAATGAGGACCAGATGTTTTTTGAGATGTAATAAAAAGGTTGAATGAATGACTTGGAACAAATCATCCGATTCACAGACACACCTCATACCGGCAGGGTACTTCAGTGCTCTCATCAGTGTGTACTCACTGAACTCCACCTTGCTCTTATTGTTGGCGACGGAGTGGAGGAGAGCAACGGTGCCACAGGAATTGACCACCGTCTGCTTCAGGAAGTAGACATCTGAATTCCGGGCCAGCTTGTCTGCCTGCGTCTCTCTGTAAGACTCATGCTGGCGCGCACACAGACACACAGGCACGCACACACATACAGAAACACACAGACACACACACACATATACAGAAACACACACACACAAAGAAATGCATACGCACACACACAAAAGGAAATGGACACAATCACACATACACAAAATGAAATAGACACACACACACACACACACACAAAGAAATAAACATACGCAAAATGAATTAGACAAACACACACACACACACAAAGAAATAAACATACGCAAAATGAATTAGACAAACACACACACACACAAAGAAATAATCATACGCAACATGAATTAGACAAACACACACACACACAAAGAAATAATCATACGCAACATGAATTAGACAAACACACACACCAGAGAATGCTTGTTGTTTCACATACGGTCCCATTGTGAATCTGTGATTCAGGTTGACCCCACCCTGAATCAGAATCACGTGCTGTACCCCCGTTTAAGCTCAACGAGTTGTTACCTGCGGTGTTAGAGGGAACAGCAGCATCAGGGCGCAGCAGGGGCTTGGGACGGAAGATAAGGGCTCACCCTCCAGTCCCAAGACGTCCACAAAACGCCAGCTTCCTCCCACGCCCAACTTACTCATCATCTGTTACATACAACACACACACACACACGGCGACATCGGTGGCTGAAGGAACAAATCACGCTGTCGTTTTGTCTTCTACGTCTACATCACTCAGTCATTCAGTGAGTCAGTGAGTCCTGGGCCTCGGTCGATGGGGGCGCGTGGCGGTCCGACCACGCCCGGCTGACCGGTGCACGAGACACAGGGGCGCGAGACACGGGGGGATGCTGCCGTCGTGGTCGGATAGATGCGTTGCAGTAGCCGCCTTGGTCGTGTCTCCCCCCCCCCCCCCCCCCCCCCCCGCTCCTCTCCTCCTCCATCATTTTAGAAAATATCTCATTCGCTGGTGTACGCTGTTTTTTGTTGTTGTGGGGGTTTATTGTTGTCCACCACATTTGCCGTGTTTCTCAATTATTGCCACCGTAAAAGACGACATGGCTTACCCCGCGAATGACTACCACGCATAACCCCTTACCACACGGCGTGACTCAGCGTCTACCCACCTTGTTGAGCATCTGTAACGACAAAGACAAGAGAGGAGCACACACACCAGATCAGTTCGCTCTTTTGGAGATATTCTGGCGAGAGACAGAACCAAAAGCCGTACATGCCGGTCACGTTACCTCGGGGTTGATCTCCATTGGGTTCCACTCCATGTTGATAGCGTTAAACTAGCTCGGTTTGACAGATAAACTAGAGCTCTGAGTTTCCTCCAACGTCTCTTCTCGCCTCAGCCTGTGCACGAGGTTCATGTGCTAACGGTCGTGTCCCATTTCACTTTATGAGAGGGGTGGATTCAAACGAAAATAAAACTGATATGAACAATTGATTCACTTCTAAAATATCATGCATACAGATTGATGCACAATAAAAGATTCTTCGCTTGTTGCGGTAGACAGAGTGAAATAAAAAAGGCGTAATTTAAAGGGGACTTTATTTTCCTCACCCGTCGCAGAATGGAAGAGACCAAACAACGTGGTCATTGTAGAGACAACCCAAAACACTTCTATATAATGTTCCAGTCATCATACAAAACTATAAGTTATAAAAAAAAAAAGAATCATGTATAATATACATTTAAGTATAAAACAGAATTTTATTCCATAATTACATAATTCAACCATACATACATACATACATACATACATACATACATACATACATACATACATACATACATACATAGGCAGTCACACATTTTGTCAACAAACTTCATTACGTCTTATGGAGATTATTGAATTATAATGTAAAATGGTTTCACATAATTTAATTAGTATGTACAACTTTACATTTCCAGAATGTTAAGTCACATCACGGTTGCCATGACAAAGGGCCATATAAAAAACATCATCAGCATCACTAATCTTATTGGGGATTAATATATTGGCCTGGGTGGAATGATCAGATGACCACATTCTGGAGCCCAGGAACAATGTAGCAACCGCATACAGATGGCTGCTTTCTCCTCCTCAGGGGTGTATGCTAGGTGCCTGGCTATGGAATGAAGGCTGTTATCATCGTGATCCACAGAGTCACAGAATATCCTCTGGAATAGGTGGCCATGGAACACAGGGTCATAAGACACAGCCTCACAATACATCTTCACATAGCAGCATGTTTGTCAATGTGATGTCAATGGTGCAGTGTCTAACTCATGCAGGCTCTGACTAGGCAAATGCAGAGGGACCTAACAGATACGCAGGGTTGCAAACCAAATACATACAGGGCAGTGGCTCTCAAATGTTTTTGGCCTGTGACATAATTTTTAGATTTTTTTCAACAATTTGTGGTGAATACTGACTTTGTGTTGTTCTTGACTCTGTTTGACTTATGAAAGATAAAAATAGCACATACCCAATTACCCAATATAATTTTATATTTAAGTTGCTTTTTGGTCTGTGACATTATTTTTCGATCTGAACATGTTTGCAACAATTTGTGGTAAATACTGACTTTGTCTTGTTCTTTACGCTCTTTGATTTACTAAAGACAAAAACAGGACATACCCAATTACCAATATGATTTTATGTATAAGTTGCTTTAGATGGTCTGTCTAAAAAGCAAAATGCTATGGAAACCAAACTATTACAATGTAAAGTTTATTTGGGAAAACATGTTGAACTAATTTCAATGTTCATACTCTGATACATTTATCTGAAAAACAAACAAGTATAGAATCATCATTTAGCGGTATGTTATTGCAACAGAAAGCTCAGAAAGAGTATTTTTCCTGAATAATTTGAGTCGTCTCACAAAATTGATGTTGAATAGGGCAGGGGATTAAATTGTAATCAGAGGTGAAGATAGACCTCTTGAAACAGTATTGATTATAGAACATACCTGCGGGGTACACTCATCTGTGTGTGTGTGTGTGTGAGAGAGAGCGAGAGCGAGAGAGAGAGAGAGAGAGAGAGAGAGAGAGAGAGAGAGAGAGAGAGAAAGAGAGAGAGAGAGAGAGAGAGAGAGAGAGAGAGAGAGAGAGAGAGAGAGAGAGAGAGAGAGAGAGAGAGAGAGATTGGATGGATGAATACAAATAGGTGAGATATGGAATGCTGCTCCTCTATAGAGAGCGAGAGGATCACAGAATGGAAAGATAACTCTGGAATGCGACTCATGTTCTAAACCTCCTGCACTGTTCAGCTGTGGACATTCAAATTAACCATTTACAGCAAGGTAGGCCTTTCTGAGGACACCACAGTTGGCTATCAGTTTTGCTTTATTGATTGGGAACCCTTATCTTTTTTTTTGCTGTATGGTTCAGTGCAATAAATAAGGTTTGCCTCACCGAGGAATAGATTAATTATTGACACAAAACGGAACATACAAGGCTCTTTTGTTTGAGACCTCATTGGCTGTCTGGGTCTTATTCGACAGTTCCTCACGAAAATAGTAAAGAGAGACACTTCCGAGACTGCTTGAATTTGCACGACAAAGGGATCCAGAAGACGTGTATACTGTTTGCAGACAATCAACCACAATGCACTTGCCTATGTCCCACATGATTGTGCACAACGGCCCTCCGTTAGCCACGGGCTGGGAGCGGAGCTTCCAGGTGTACGGTGGTCTGTTCCTTCTCATCGGTTCGCTGCTCGCGGCGCTGCTGTGGTTCTTACTGCGAGAGTTACGGAGCTACGGACGCTGACCCTAAAACCGTCTAATCAAAGGCTACAAAGTTGCGATAATAAATAAGTCTTTTCTCTGTTTGTGTGTTATTTTTGTATACTCTTGTGTGTCATTCAAGTGTCGGCTGAATACAAGTTGTGAACTGAATGCACGTTGAAGGATTACGTCAGTAAAACAACTCGATGTGGTGTCCACCCTTGGCGACGTGTGTCGCGTGTTTCAACCTGTACTATCCTTCTTGACGTTTAAACATGACCTTAAAAAAACACCATTTCCCAGAATGCTTCGAGAAGTCTGCCGTGCGCGAGGGGGTTCGTCACCAGGGTGTGGCCCAAACTCACACGCACGCGACTTACTTTTTCTACCGAGTCTCGCCCCTCATCGTCCTTCTCTCTCTCGTTCTTCTCCCCTCCACCATCTCTCCTTGTCTGTGAGACCGGTGACTTTATAGCCGTATCTAGCAACACATTAACTGAAAGGTAAGTCACTTCACTTGTCAAAAACGATCACTGTTATTGGCTATATAAAATGTCTATAGTGTTTTAAATCTCCTGGCGAGGGGGGTTGGGGCTACCTGTTTAGATAACAGAGCCACGTAGGGTCTCACAGGACGTTTCACGGAGCGAAACGTCAAGGAAATATGAATAAAACTATAATTGAAAAAAAAAAAAAGTTCGTCTGCTTTTGCGCAACTTTCGTTTGATTCTTCTTCTTTCTGACAGACGTCCTTTCTCCGCTGAATCAAGTCCGACTCAAAGTCAAAATGGTAAGTGATGCTGCCTGACATTACTCATCACCTTCAGTGGTTTGGTGAATATATTACATAATTCGGGTAAAAAAAATCCGTTATTTATGCAAATATATGACCAATTTTTGGCATCTAAAATCAAGTGCTCTGTAAGACAACGCCCTCTTAACTTTACACCGATAATCACCGAGTTCTATCTGCTTTTGGAGGGGGCGTTATCTCGCTCGGTTGTTGCTTATCCAAATAGTGGTCACAAGTAATGTAATCTAATGTCTAATGTCGTGACTCGCAGCGTTCTTATTTTTTTAGTTTCCAAACAGTGCGTGTGTGTGTGTATCAGGAGAGCAGAGCGGCAGCGGCAAAGGGGATACATTTGGGGAACTGAACTTAAAGTGCGTGACTCATAGGCTCCACTCCAGCTGGGTGGACCTCTGTCTCGCCCTCTCCCACTCCGTCCCCTCTCCTTCCCCCTCACTCCCTCTGTCTCGCTCATTTCCATGGCCAGTGGTGTTTTTCATATGCCGTTGGACATCTCCCTCCCTCTTTTAAAGCAGTAGGCCTACGTGTTCTGTCTGATACACGTATGATGCTCTGTTTGGGCGAGATCTGTTTGGCCATCAACTGTTACCCTGTTGCTGACTGCGGTTTCCTTTTCCAGATGTCACGTTGCATGTTTGTAGTAGTGAGCGCTGTTTTATAATCCCGGGCCTTGAGTAACTATAATAAATGAAAAGTGTAACTCAAACTTGGAGGATTCACGAGGATTCACATTATCTCTTAACATTTGCTGTGAAACAGCTTCCGTATTTTCAGCTCTTAGAGGAAGCATAACTACTGGAGCTGTAAAGCATCGTATATTATCAGCTTCCTTTACTTGTGTTGATGGACAAACAGTGCGACTTCCCCCTCCCCCTGTGACAAGTCATGTCTGTGCTGATCGTTACATTTTTTCTATTGCGCGATGGAACGGAGTTAAAATGCATCGCGTTTGTCAAATGTAAAGCGTTGCACTCGGATAGCGTCGTTTTGTCGCAGTCCTACTTTTTTTTTATAACCCTAAGCCAACAATTTGCGTCAGGAGTGCATCTTGCTTTGATATAACTCTCCCGTGGTGGTGACAGTCCTCGGGGATAGGATGCAGCCCGTGGACATTAGGCGTTAGGATGACTTGTCGGTTGGCATTCCTTCCCTGTGTTCTTAGGCGTATTTATTCTGAAACATTCCCGTGGTTTTTGCTCCCAAACGTCATCAGTCGAAGTGGACGCCCACCCGGCTCCTCTCAGCCTGAAAACAAATGGGTCTGGCTCTCGTTTGTCTCCGAGCAGCTGTGCTTCTCAACAGTTTGAAACCATTATTGGATACGAACCACCAGGGTCTGTCGTGTCTTGGCAAGGGAAGCCAGGGGCGGTTGACTGTAGCAATAGAAGAAAAGGCTCATCTACATATCAGTCTCAGTTGTACATTTTGTTTTTGGTGTTTCCAATATCAACCAAACACACATCTTGCATTCACGTTAGCGTACCATTAATATACTATATAATATATATACAGTATTATATATAGTATAATATTTGATATTTTTGACTAGTAATTAGTAATCAATGTTATCACTTTGTGAAGGGCAAATATGTTAAGAAGGTTATTTGCTTTGTTTTCATTTAATTTGATTAGACACTGTCATCATCATTGTTATGACATTCACTTTGCTACCACATTGAGTCGTCGTCGCACAACCACATCTGAAGCTGCCCCTCGCGTCCTCACGTTCACAGCCCTGCATCACTTCAACGGTCGTGTTTATCCAATACACCGCGGGGACCCGTTGGTGTGTGTGTGTGTGTGTGTGTGTGTGTTGTTTCCACACGCCGTATTCCCCCGAACAAGCTTCTCACTGTCTCCTCCACCCCGTTCATCCCTGCAGGCCAACAGAGGAACCGTGAAAGCCAGCGCTAACTTCAAGGCTGAGGAGGATGCGGGGACGCTGTACAAGGCCATGAAGGGACTGGGTAATGTGGACAGCACTGCTCTTCCTCTGGGGGGGGGGGGGGGGCTCCTATAGGTTCACGCTCTGTGGAACCTATAGGAGCCTGTCATCGCGGTGTCATTTGATACCGGACAGGGTGTCGTGCTGGACTTTGCCCGCGGACAATATAACTCCCCAGCAGCAGCAGCAGCAGCAGCAGCAGCAGGGTCATGGATAATTAGGGTGCTTTCAACAGCTTGTTATCTCAGGTGTCTCCAACGAACCAAACCGCAGCACGCCACCTGCATAACAGCAACTGTTGTTATTTGAACGTCGCTAGTTACGTACGAAATCGCGCTGAGGGCAACATAACTCCCCCAGCAAACCCGCTGCATCTGCTGGTTGAAAACAAACAAACCCAGTTAAGATATGAGTGAAAGCAACATGTTAAATGTATTTGGACTGTTCGGCTGTGTAACTGTGGTGTTTGTTGCCATAGGTACCGACGAGGACTCCATCCTGCAGTTGTTGACGTCCCGCAGCAACGCTCAGAGGCAGCTGATTAAGGCCGCGTACAAGACCCTGCACGGAAAGGTGAGGCTTACCAAGCGAGCGCAGAGCAATGGATCGGGAATAGGACCAAAACATACAACAAGCAACGGCAAACACACCAGGCATAGAAAACCTTGGCACGAAAACCAGTTTAAGCCTGCCTCCTTAATCTGCATAAACAAACAATACGGACCTCTGCATTGTTAACAGCACAGAGCTAGCAATAGGATATTCAATGCAATTCAATAAAATTACATACCAATGCCATCCTATAGATTTACATTTCCAAAGCATGCAAAAACTAAGATAAGATACCGAAAACCTGTACCATACCTTGATTACAGGTATGTGTCAATTCCGTACATGGTGGATGTCAAAGATAAGTGTCACATGAATGTTTTACAATTCATTCGTCCATCTCAGGATCTCGTCGATGACCTGAAAGGCGAGCTTGGCGGGAAATTCGAGACCCTCATTGTGGGTCTGATGACCACGCCCCTCGCCTATGATGTCATGGCGCTGCGCAACGCCATCAAGGTAGGCGCTGTCGTGAACACATGAAGGATGAAGCCGAATAAGAGACCGCGACGTGACAGCAAGTGACCTCTGATCCCTCTGTGCCATGTCAGGGGGCGGGCACTGATGAGGAGGTTCTCGTTGAGATCCTGGCTTCCAGAACATGCCAGCAGATCAAGGAAATTGTTGCTGCCTACAGACAGGGTAAACCAAAAACCAAATGGCTATTTCTCACATTTAACATATGGTCAAGTCTGTTATTGTGCATAGGAATGCACAATCTAGATATCACTATTAGGCATATTGTTATTCTTCACTCCGAAACGTGAAATGAATGGAAGCTAAACAACTGAACCTCGAGATTTCATTCAAACTGTATTACAGAGATCTACTCCCGTATGGCTGTGCTGTGTATTTTTCATTTTTGTAAACTTTATACTTTTTGAGATATTTGCGGAAAAAAATTCTCATAGGGATAACATTGAGCTTAGCTTTCCAGTTATTATGTTTTACTCCGCTAATTGCTTTCCAGCTGTAAACCTTTAGGCAGCCTCAACTGAATTTAACTCAATGATCACGGGCATTCCTATGCACAAGTCATTCCTCGCGTGGAATTATATTTTCTAATTAGTTATTGGTAGTTATGGTTGTTGGCTGATATGGGATCAGCAATAGGATCAGCCAATAGTTTCCTGTTCCAAGGAAACAAATTCCACAAAACCTAAAACCTTACTGTGTATGTGTGTGTGTGTGTGCGTCTGCGTGTGCGTGTGTGTGTTTCAGAGTATGATGATAATCTGGAGGAGGACGTGGCTGGGGATACATCAGGTCACTTCAAGAGACTGCTTGTTATTTTACTCCAGGTACATCTGCTTTACTCTACTCTACCACTGTACTCTTTTCTAATCATCTGCAGTTTATGTTCCTCTTTTCCTCATACCCTCTACTCTAATCTCTCCTCTAATCAGTTCTAGCTCTGCAGGTCTGATAAATCAGACAAGCAGACCTCTACAGGCCTTATCACTCTCTTTCACTTCAAATTTGTTTCGACCAATCACATTCCCCAGGGTGGGGTTCTGTAGCTGATAGACACAAAACGAGCGTGATATGTCTGTTGATGATGCTGCCAGGGCTTTGTCCCGTGGATGCAGCTTGATTCCCCTTCTCAGTAAGGAATTGTACTTGTAATTCCATTATTATTCCATTATGACTCATATTACTTCATTCTATTATTATAGTTATATCATAGTCTTCTCTACTCTATTATAGTCTACACCCATTCTACTCTACCCTTCTCCATTCTATTATACTCAGGTCTACTCTACTGTACTAACCGCAGACAACTTTTTGATTTAGGCGAGCAGACAGCAGGGGGTCCAGCAGAACACCATTGAGACTGATGCTCAGGTGAGTTCTTGGCATGTTCTGAGCACTCTATGGCAACATACCCCGTGGCGTGCTGCATCAATGGTGTCTTTGCAAGTCTTCTGTTTACAAATGGGTGTGACTGTCACGTGTTTTTGGCTCTGTAATATTATATGCTTCCCTCTAGTGGCCGACTTTTGTACTGCTCAATTATGTCACATGAGCTTTTCACTCATGTCACAAGACACTCATTGAAACACGCAGGCATTTACTCTTGCCTACATTTGCATGTCAACAAGAAATAGTTGTTTAGATATTCGGGGGGGGGGGGCGGCACGGTGGTGCAGTGGTTAGCACTGTCGCCTCACAGCAAGAGGGTTCTGGGTTCGAATCCACCTGGGACCCGGGACCTTTCTGTGTGGAGTTTGCATGTTCTCCCCGTGCTTGCGTGGGTTCTCTCCGGGTACTCCGGCTTCCTCCCAAAAACATGCAGGTTGGGGATTAGGTTAATTAGTGTCTCTAAATTGACCATATGTGAGTGTGAATGGTTGTTTGTCTATATATGTTAGCCCTGTGATAGGCTGGCTACCTGTCCAGGGTGTATCCCGCCTCTCGCCCGTTGCAGCTGGGATTGGCTCCAGCCCCCCCGCGACCCTCGTAGAGGATAAGCGGTTACGACAATGGATGGATGGATAGTCGGGGGTTAACTGGTGTGATTCCATGGTTTCAGGCCCTGTTCAAGGCAGGCGAGGAGAAGTATGGGACTGACGAACAGGCTTTTGTCACCATCCTGGGCAACAGGAGTGCCGAGCATCTCAGGAAAGGTGTGTGTGTGTGTGTGTGTGTGTGCGTGTGTGCAATGCAAGTAAGAACGCGGATAACATTGTACAGCTTGAAGAACATCCAGAAGTCCTGATGAATGTGTGTGTTTGTGTTGCAGTGTTTGATGCCTACATGAAGCTGGCTGGATTTGAGATGGAGGAAAGCATCAAGAGGGAGACATCTGGAAACCTGAGAAGCTTGCTGCTTGCCGTCGGTATGTAACACACACACACACACACACACACAGAGTGTTGTTGTTCTAATGTCTTCCTCTCCTCCACAGTGAAGTGTGCCCGGAGTGTCCCCGTCTACTTTGCGGAGACCCTGTACCACTCCATGAAGGTAAACACACCATCTGTCTCTGTCTCTGTATCTGTGTCTGTAACCTACACCGCTGTCAGCCCCTCCTCTCAGCCCAGTGAGTGACAAGTAAGATGAGGCAACATGACAGCAGAGTTTTACTTTGAGGTCATTCTTTTTTTTATGTGCATAAATCCATTTTTATTGACTTGAGACGTTTCAAATGTCTGTCTTACATTCAGTACGTTTACATGCAGCAAGAAATTCGAATTTCTGATCGGATCAGATAATGACATGCGTAAGACCGGATCACTTGTCCGAGTATACATGCCGTTCAGAGAATCGGATTAACAGCCGTAGCATGGCTGACTCCGGACTCTATGTGGCGCTGCGCACGCGCAGAATGGCACTGCGCATGCGCAGAATGCAAAAATCTGATTCAGATCCGATTGCTGAGTATACATGCAGTTAAAAGTCCGACTATGAACGAATTATCTAGCTGTTATCCGATTTTGAGATGTCCGAAGTAGGTCCGAAGTAGATCGGATTAAGGTGTTTACATGCGCTTAAAAAGTCTGAACGATGTCTTATACGATTAGAAATTTGAATTTCTTGCTGCATGTAAACGTACTGACAGAAACCTTTCATTAGATCACAATAGATCTAATAACTAAACAACACTGACAAATCAAAAAAGTATCCTATACCGGTGCATACCTCACTATAAAATTTATAGTGAGTGGGAAAGTTAGTGCAGGTGCACCTGGTTCCCTGTATGACAAAAAAAAATCAGAAAACTAAATAGGCTCAGCTGGAAATTAAAGTTTAAACTGAAATTCCACCCGACCATAACCGCATACTTGTTATGTATTAAATATCACACCCAATGCGTTGTCAGGCTTTAGATTTCTGCATTTGGCTCATGGCAAACATAAATTTATTAGAATTACTGAACTAAATGTTTTAGACTGCATGCATA
>JAXIVH010000661.1:5000-47500 GCA_036785325.1 Urophycis tenuis
GTGGAGGTTCTGTCTCTATATGAATCCTGCTGGGTGGAGGTCCTGTCTCTATATGAATCCTGCTGGGTGGAGGTTCTGTCTCTATATGAATCCTGCTGGGTGGAGGTCCTGTCTCTATATGAATCCTGCTGGGTGGAGGTCCTGTCTCTATATGAATCCTGCTGGGTGGAGGTTCTGTCTCTATATGAATCCTGCTGGGTGGAGGTTCTGTCTCTATATGAATCCTGCTGGGTGGAGGTTCTGTCTCTATATGAATCCTGCTGGGTGGAGGTTCTGTCTCTATATGAATCCTGCTGGGTGGAGGTTCTGTCTCTATATGAATCCTGCTGGGTGGAGGTTCTGTCTCTATATGAATCCTGCTGGGTGGAGGTTCTGTCTCTATATGAATCCTGCTGGGTGGAGGTTCTGTCTCTATATGAATCCTGCTGGGTGGAGGTCCTGTCTCTATATGAATCCTGCTGGGTGGAGGTTCTGTCTCTATATGAATCCTGCTGGGTGGAGGTTCTGTCTCTATATGAATCCTGCTGGGTGGAGGTTCTGTCTCTATATGAATCCTGCTGGGTGGAGGTTCTGTCTCTATATGAATCCTGCCGGTTGGAGGTTCTGTCTCTATATGAATCCTGCTGGGTGGAGGTTCTGTCTCTATATGAATCCTGCTGGGTGGAGGTTCTGTCTCTATATGAATCCTGCTGGGTGGAGGTCCTGTCTCTATATGAATCCTGCTGGGTGGAGGTCCTGTCTCTATATGAATCCTGCTGGGTGGAGGTTCTGTCTCTATATGAATCCTGCTGGGTGGAGGTCCTGTCTCTATATGAATCCTGCTGGGTGGAGGTCCTGTCTCTATATGAATCCTGCTGGGTGGAGGTTCTGTCTCTATATGAATCCTGCTGGGTGGAGGTTCTGTCTCTATATGAATCCTGCTGGGTGGAGGTTCTGTCTCTATATGAATCCTGCTGGGTGGAGGTTCTGTCTCTATATGAATCCTGCTGGGTGGAGGTTCTGTCTCTATATGAATCCTGCTGGGTGGAGGTTCTGTCTCTATATGAATCCTGCTGGGTGGAGGTCCTGTCTCTATATGAATCCTGCTGGGTGGAGGTTCTGTCTCTATATGAATCCTGCTGGGTGGAGGTCCTGTCTCTATATGAATCCTGCTGGGTGGAGGTTCTGTCTCTATATGAATCCTGCTGGGTGGAGGTTCTGTCTCTATATGAATCCTGCTGGGTGGAGGTTCTGTCTCTATATGAATCCTGCTGGGTGGAGGTTCTGTCTCTATATGAATCATGCTGGGTGGAGGTTCTGTCTCTATATGAATCCTGCTGGGTGGAGGTTCTGTCTCTATATGAATCCTGCTGGGTGGAGGTTCTGTCTCTATATGAATCCTGCTGGGTGGAGGTTCTGTCTCTATATGAATCCTGCTGGGTGGAGGTTCTGTCTCTATATGAATCCTGCTGGGTGGAGGTTCTGTCTCTATATGAATCCTGCTGGGTGGAGGTTCTGTCTCTATATGAATCCTGCTGGGTGGAGGTTCTGTCTCTATATGAATCCTGCTGGGTGGAGGTTCTGTCTCTATATGAATCCTGCTGGGTGGAGGTTCTGTCTCTATATGAATCCTGCTGGGTGGAGGTTCTGTCTCTATATGAATCCTGCTGGGTGGAGGTTCTGTCTCTATATGAATCCTGCTGGGTGGAGGTTCTGTCTCTATATGAATCCTGCTGGGTGGAGGTCCTGTCTCTATATGAATCCTGCTGGGTGGAGGTTCTGTTTCTATATGAATCCTGCTGGGTGGAGGTTCTGTCTTTATATGAATCCTGCTGGGTGGAGGTTCTGTCTCTATATGAATCCTGCTGGGTGGAGGTTCTGTCTCTATATGAATCCTGCTGGGTGGAGGTCCTGTCTCTATATGAATCCTGCTGGGTGGAGGTTCTGTCTCTATATGAATCCTGCTGGGTGGAGGTTCTGTCTTACAGTCAGATAACAGACAGTAAGGAGAGATCTTCACCCTGTCTCTCTTTGTCTCCCCCTCTGTCTCTTCTTACCAGCTGCTGATGGCATGTTGTGCCCTGCTCTCTCACACACACACACACACACAGAAGAATTTGTCATCATAACCAACTTACCAAAAAAAACAGTGTGTGTGCGTGGTGATTACAGGGATTAAATGACTGTAACTTTGTGTTAAATCCTTTCTTTGGTGTTACCACGGTGACGGTGTTACTGTGGTGGTGGTTCTGTTAGCGTGGTGATGGCTGTGTTACCGTGTGATGAGTTGGTCAATGCTAACAGTTTTCCTTTGGCAGAAGGTTAGTGTCTGCAGAGTGGGCTAGGACCATGTGGTGTCCTCAAACCACACACAAGAGTGTGTGTGTTAAGGTGTGTGTAATGTGTGTGTGTGTGTTAAGGTGTGTGTGTTAAGGTGAGTAAAGGTAAAGGGCATCTAGCAGGTGCTTTTGTCCAAAGCGACTTACAGTCAGTACATTTGTGGGGTTTGACATTTTGGGGGTTGGACAGTTGGAGGAGGAGGGAGGGGATCGAACCACCAACCCTACGGTTAATGGACGACCCGCTCTGTCCACTGAACTACTGCTGCCCTTGTGTGTCAAGGTGTGTGTGTGTGTGTTAAGGTGTGTGTAATGTGTGTGTGTGTGTTAAGGTGTGTGTGTGTGTTTGTTAAGGTGTGTGTAATGTGTGTGTGTGTTAAGGTGTGTGTAATGTGTGTTTGTGTTAAGGTGTGTGTAATGTGTGTGTGTGTTAAGGTGTGTGTGTTAAGGTGTGTGTGTGTGTGTTAAGGTGTGTAATGTGTGTGTGTGTTAAGGTGTGTGTAATGTGTTTGTGTTATGGTGTGTGTAATGTGTGTGTGTTAAGGTGTGTGTAATGTGTGTGTTAAGGTGTGTGTAATGTGTGTGTGTTAAGGTGTGTGTAATGTGTGTGTGAGTGTGTTAAGGTGTGTGTAATGTGTGTGTGTTAAGGTGTGTGTAATGTGTGTGTGTGTGTTAAGGTGTGTGTAATGTGTGTGTGTGTTAAGGTGTGTTAATGTGTGTGTGAGTGTGTTAAAATGCCTGATCTTTCAGTGTGCTCCACACCACTTCAACAGAGAAGAAAAGACACTCAGGAGTATCTCCCCCTGGCTCTCCAGAGACACAAAGACAACTACAAAGAGAGCCAGTGGCGTTGTGATTGGCTGGTTTGAACAAGCAGGCCCTGCCATTGGCCAGCAGGGCTGAAGGCTGTGTGAGGGGTGTGGGAATAAAGGGGCGCCCAGACAGTGGGGTACAAGCGTCTTTATCCTGTCATCATCATCATCATCATCATCATCATCATCATCATCATCATCAACGTCTTAGGCTGGAAGAACCCTTCATCACGGCAAGTTCATGAAACCACAGCATGCTTCACTGTCCAGGGTTAGACGATGCTAACTTATACATTTAAACGTAATATCTAATATGTACAAGAACAGCAGAGCAGTGCATTGTGGGTAAAAAGCACAACAGATTATTTTACACACAAGGCACTCATTAAGGCTCAATCTGTGTATGTGTGTCCGTGTGTGTGTGTGTCTGTGTGTACATGTGTCTATGTGTGTCTGTGTGTGCATGTGTCTATGTGTGTGTCTGTGCATATGTGTGTCTGTGTGTGCATGTGTCTATGTGTATCTGTGTGTGTGTGTGTGAGATGCTCTTCCACTCTAGTTCATTTTCAATAAATACTTTTTGACAGGATATCAGCGCATGTAACTTTATATCTTTTTTTTATATCTCAAACACATAAAAACAAAAATACATGACTTCTTTAAAAAGATAAAAAAGAACAACACATCAGACGAGAGAATAAGGGGTTACCATGGAGACACAGGGAGGGGTCACCATGGAGACACAGGGAGTGGTCACCATGGAGACACAGGGATGGGTCACCATGGAGACGGGTCACCATGGAGACACAGGGAGGGGTCACCATGGAGACACAGGGATAGGTCACCATGGAGACAAAGGGATGGGTCACCATGGAGACGGGTCACCATGGAGACACAGGGATGGGTCACCATGGAGACAAAGGGATGGGTCACCATGGAGATGGGTCACCATGGAGACGGGTCACCATGGAGACACAGGGATGGGTCACCATGGAGACGGGTCACCATGGAGACACAGGGATGGGTCACCATGGAGACGGGTCACCATGGAGACACAGGGATAGGTCACCATGGAGACAAAGGGATGGGTCACCATGGAGACGGGTCACCATGGAGACACAGGGATGGGTCACCATGGAGACAAAGGGATGGGTCACCATGGAGATGGGTCACCATGGAGACGGGTCACCATGGAGACACAGGGATGGGTCACCATGGAGACGGGTCACCATGGAGACACAGGGATGGGTCACCATGGAGACAAAGGGATGGGTCACCATGGAGATGGGTCACCATGGAGACACAGGGAGGAGTCACCTTTACCACAAGAACCACAAGAAAACTACAACTTTAAAATCCCTGCAGAAGAGAAGACATCACCATGGACCCCCCTGGCCTGTTAGGGACATGTTTACTACGGGGGAAACTTAACACAGGAGTGGGTGCACTATGTGTGTGTCTGTGTGTGTCTGTGTGTAGCTATGTGTGTGTGTAGGGTGTGTAGGTGTGTAGCTATGTGTGTGTGTAGGGTGTGTCTGTGTGTAGCTATGTGTGTGTGTAGGGTGTGTAGCTATGTGTGTGTGTGTAGGGTGTGTAGCTATGTGTGTGTGTGTAGGGTGTGTAGGTGTGTGAGTCTGCAGGGCTGCTAGACATCACAACAAGACACACACTCTGCCCTCCACTCAGTCAGACAAAATCAAACATGTGTCTGTCTGTCACACAGTCCACGTATTCCCAGGCTTGTGTTCCAGCAGGACAAAAGGATGAGAGAGAGAGAGAGAGAGAGAGAGAGAGAGAGAGAGAGAGAGAGAGAGAGAGAGAGAGAGAGAGAGAGAGAGAGAGACAGAGACAGAGAGGGGGGAGTATACTGGTTGAGGGGCAGGGTGTATGTGTTGGGGTTGTGAGTGTGTGTGTGTGTGTGTGTGAATGAGTGTGTATGAATGAATGAAAGGGTAGCCAGTCCAGACTCCTGATGCCAGTCCTGAAAGACAACCCAGTCGACCAATCACAACCCTCCTCCCGGGGGGAGGGTCTTCAAGTGTTTGAGGGGGGGTCCGAGGCGTAGCTGGAAGCTGGTTGGTGGGCCGCTGGGTTGCCGTAGAGATGGGGGGGGGGGGCATCGAGGGGTGGTACCTCTGGGCTGACATTTCCTGGAGGAGACTGAGATGACATCATCAGATCAGACCTCACACAGGTATGAACGCACACACAGACAGCGGTACAAACACATGGTTTCCACGAGGTACAGGGTGGAAGAAGGGCTTTAACAATTGGGTGCTTTCATAAATGATAAACGATTTATGTATGTGTTTTTTGTTTGTTTGTTTTGTTTTGTTTTTTGTTATTTGTTTAAAAATATGTATTATGTAAATATATATGTTGGGCAAAAAAAAAGAGAAAAAGATTGTTAATTGAATTGTAGTGGAGAAGGGGTAGGTACAAATAAGCACAAGCTTCACCCTACTCCTTTTCGGACATGTGGGGTGCACATTATTAATTTTGGTTTGACTATTGTTACTGTTGTGTTGATTATTTTTATTGGATTTGTTTGTTTGTTTGTTTTTTTCACTTATTTTGTTGTATTATGTGCACATGTTCGAAATAAACTAAACTAAACTAAACTAAACACACACACACAAACACATGCATACACACACACACACACACACACACACTTATGATAGCATGTCTATCGCATGTCCGTATTCTAACTTTAGAATAGCAGTATTCAACAGTATGTTCTCCTTAGGAACTGACCAGAGGAGCAAAAAAGCAACAACAAAATGGACATGCTTTAATTTGGAATGATAGACAGACAGACAGAGAGAGACAGAGAGACACTCACCAGGCCCCGTCACAGGTCCTTTTAGTAGGGTGACTCGATCCTGAAACCCAATAGATAAGAGGACAGATCAGCCAATCAGACGCAGCCTGAGGTCACACAGCCCCGCCCCCTCCAAATGGTCAGATGATGACCCACAGCTGGGTTGATCATCTCAACAGGATTCTGTTTGCTCAATGAGGTGCTGACCGCCTGGTTTGTAACCGTGGCAACACATAACCTCCCAGAACGTAGGGATGTGAGATGCATCACACCAAGTTCCAGTTTACTACTGAACTACTAACCCTGGGTTATGTTGTCAGTGGTTTCATTTAGCCATACAATACAGTGGTCATTACTTCCTTATAAAGACTCACCTGCTCCTTAAGACGCTGTACTGTCTAACCCCTACCTGCTCCTTAATGACCTGTCTCTGTACTGTCTAACCCCTACCTGCTCCTTAATGACCTGTCTCTGTACTGTCTAACCCCTACCTGCTCCTTAATGACCCTTCTCTGTACTGTCTAACCCCTACCTGCTCCTTAATGACCTGTCTCTGTACTGTCTAACCCCTACCTGCTCCTTAATGACCTGTCTCTGTACTGTCTAACCCCTACCTGCTCCTTAATGACCTGTCTCTGTACTGTCTAACCCCTACCTGCTCCTTAATGACATGTCTCTGTACTGTCCAACCCCTACCTGCTCCTTAATGACCTATCTCTGCACTGTCTAACCCAGTGTTTCCCACACATTGACGAGACTATGGCGCACCGCCATAGTCTAATTTCGGCCGCCATAGTTTCAATATCCGCCCGGACCAGAGCTAGTGAGCAGAGCTGAGCGGTCTGAATATGCCGCTCCTCGCTCTAAATCGCGTCCGGCCGCTCCGCTCATTTTCGCTCCCCGCTCCACTTAAAAATCATGCCGCTCCGCTGAAATCGCTCCACGCTCGCTCCAATTTAAATGAGGGAGAAATAATCTACTACAAATTGCCACCTTAAACAGAAAACGTACATCCTAAAGAACTAAGAGCAACGGCAATATATTTCAGTCATAGAACATTTATTTTAAAAGATAGACAAGTGCAACAAGAAGACGCACGTTTGGATTTGGGCATGCCTCAGACTCGTGGTGTGAGCGGTATCGGAGCGACACTGGAGCGCAACAGAGCGGCCGCTCCGGCGCCTGAATGAAAAACCGCTCCACGCTCCAGCAACATTCCATCCTCTCCTCGCTCGCTCGCGCTCCGCTCCGCTCACTAGCTCTGGCCTGGACTCATTTCACCTGGTTAAATAGACTTCACTAGCAGCTCAATAATATCCCTACACAGGTGGGCTGCAGCGTCCCCCCGCCCCCCCAGCTGCGCGCTTGACAGTTCACTAGTAGTATAAAGGCTCAGCGCTGTGTTTTAGTCATTTTTGTATAAATGCTTTCTGAAAACTCCTCAACCCCATTTAGTATGATACATTGTATCATCAACATTCATATCAGTGCAAGCAGTTTGTAAGTAATTGATATGTCATAAATTGGTTCTCAAAATTCACCAGATTGATGCATTTAAATGAAATCTACTGAATTTTTTCTCCCGGGGGAGCATGCCCGCGGACCCCCCTAGAGGATTGCGAGCCCCCCACCATAGTCTACAAAAATCCTGCTCCTTAATGACCTGTCTCTGTACTGTCTAACCCCTACCTGCTCCTTAATGACCTGTCTCTGTACTGTCTAACCCCTACCTGCTCCTTAATGACCTGTCTCTGTACTGTCTAACCCCTACCTGCTCCTTAATGACCTTATATATAAAAGCATTCTTATAATATAAATAACATATCAGTCAGCGACAGGAAGGATGACATAGATCGCTCCTATTGTATGATTCATCTACATTACATTTAGGGCATTTAGCAGACGCTTTTATCCAAAGCGACTACATTTGTCAGAAGGTGAAACACTTCATTGCTGCTAATACAGTAAGAAAGTCACCAGAACAAGTCTCATTTCAACTGCTCAGTTCACTATACGAGTTGTATGCTCTGTTTCATCATCAACTTCCTGATGAGGAAACAAACAGTCTGAAGAAATAGCGATTCGCTCATATAATGTCACTCTGGCCCATCTGACCGCTGTGCAAACGTTTGGGAGCGTTTTTCAGCAAACAATATTAAATCCTGGATTATGAATTATGTTTATGTGTAATAAAACACAGAGAGCTGCACCCCAGTCTCTCCTCCTCCATGGAGGAGCAGAGCCACAGGTAGAGTCAACAGACCGCAGCAGAGTCATACAGAACCAGAACCAGCATCATTCACTCATGTGGACAGAACCAGAACCAGCATCATTCACTCATGTGGACAGAACCAGAACCAGCATCATTCACTCATGTGGACAGAACCAGCATCATTCACTCATGTGGACAGAACCAGCATCATTCACTCATGTGGACAGAACCAGAACCAGCATCATTCACTCATGTGGACAGAACTAGAACTCTGCATCATCGTCCCACATCAGTTTTCACATGAGGACTTGAAGAAGGAAAAAAGGGACAGAGAGATAGAAAGAGAGAAAGAATGCGAGAGACATTAAAAGACAGACACAGACAGACAGAGAGAGAGAGAGACAGAGGGAGAGTGAGAGAGAGAGAGAGAGAGAGAGAGAGAGAGAGAGAGAGGGAGAGAGGGAGCGAGAGAGAGAGAGAGAGAGAGAGAGAGAGAGAGAGAGAGAGAGAGAGAGGATTGAGAACCCTAATTAAAATAGTAGAGGGCTCTGAAGGCCTGTACAGACATGACAACATTCCGATCATTTTCTCCAACACTACAGTACTGGCCCCTCCCCCTCCCACCCAGCCCCACCCCCTGTCCAGTCTCCTCCAATCAGGGGAGTACATGGCTCAGCTGCCCCCAGGGTGTTCAGTGTCCTCCTGTCCAAGGTGTCACTACTCTGGGATGGGACATGGAGAGAGGAGAAGATGGTGTTGATCCCAGACAGGAAACGTGTGCATGTGTGGAGTGTTCAGGGGGGGTTGTAACAATGTTGAGAAGAATATTTGCATATTTTACGAAAATGGTTGGTCTCGTCAGCATGACGGCACTCAAACCTACCAGCCTACCAGCCTGTCTCCAAACCTACCAACCTGTCTCCAAACCTACCAACCTGTCTCCAAACCTACCAACCTGTCTCCAAACCTACCAACCTGTCTCCAAACCTACCAACCTGTCTCCAAACCTACCAACCTGTCTCCAAACCTACCAACCTGTCTCCAAACCTACCAACCTGTCTCCAAACCTACCAACCTGTCTCCAAACCTACCAACCTGTCTCCAAACCTACCAACCTACCAACCTGTCTCCAAACCAAACACACCAAGGAGGAAAGGCTTCCGACTCTAGGAGACTGTGATGATGTACCATGCTGAAGACAGAGACCAGCACCATGCTGAAGACAGAGACCAGCACCATGCTGAAGACAGAGACCAGCACCACGCTGAAGACAGAGACCAGCACCATGCTGAAGACAGAGACCAGCACCATGCTGAAGACAGAGACCAGCACCATGCTGAAGACAGAGACCAGCACCATGCTGAAGACAGAGACCAGCACCATGCTGAAGACAGAGACCAGCACCATGCTGAAGACAGAGACCAGCACCATGCTGAAGACAGAGACCAGCACCTTGCTGAAGACAGAGACCAGCACCATGCTGAAGACAGAGACCAGCACCATGCTGAAGACAGAGACCAGCACCACGCTGAAGACAGAGACCAGCACCACGCTGAAGACAGAGACCAGCACCATGCTGAAGACAGAGACCAGCACCATGCTGAAGACAGAGACCAGCACCACGCTGAAGACAGAGACCAGCACCATGCTGAAGACAGAGACCAGCACCACGCTGAAGACAGAGACCAGCACCATGCTGAAGACATGGAGACCAGCACCATGCTGAAGACAGAGACCAGCACCATGCTGAAGACATGGAGACCAGCACCATGCTGAAGACAGAGACCAGCACCACGCTGAAGACAGAGACCAGCACCATGCTGAAGACAGAGACCAGCACCATGCTGAAGACAGAGACCAGCACCACGCTGAAGACAGAGACCAGCAAGACAGAGACCAGCACCATGCTGAAGACAGAGACCAGCACCACGCTGAAGACAGAGACCAGCACCATGCTGAAGACATGGAGACCAGCACCATGCTGAAGACAGAGACCAGCACCATGCTGAAGACAGAGACCAGCACCACGCTGAAGACAGAGACCAGCACCATGCTGAAGACATGGAGACCAGCACCATGCTGAAGACAGAGACCAGCACCATGCTGAAGACAGAGACCAGCACCTTGCTGAAGACAGAGACCAGCACCACGCTGAAGACAGAGACCAGCACCATGCTGAAGACATGGAGACCAGCACCATGCTGAAGACAGAGACCAGCACCATGCTGAAGACAGAGACCAGCACCACGCTGAAGACAGAGACCAGCACCATGCTGAAGACAGAGACCAGCACCATGCTGAAGACATGGAGACCAGCACCATGCTGAAGACAGAGACCAGCACCATGCTGAAGACAGAGACCAGCACCACGCTGAAGACAGAGACCAGCACCATGCTGAAGACAGAGACCAGCACCATGCTGAAGACAGAGACCAGCACCACGCTGAAGACAGAGACCAGCACCATGCACAACACAGCTCACCAGGAACTGGTTTGCCCTCCCAAGAGGCAGGAGGCGTGGCCTACAGGTGGCCTGCAGATACCTGTCCCTGGCCTGGCCAACAGCCCGCCCCTCCCTACGCTACCACTCAGTGAACCAAACACACTCACACTTCCCGCCCAGACAGAGTGATGTTTACTCTGTGGGGGAGGAGGAGGAGGAGGAGGAGAGGAGCAGGAGATGAAGGAGGTCTTGAACCCAGTGTTCCGGTGAGGACAGACGGCCTCAGAGGAATGCAGACAGGTCGGCGTTTTAAAATACAGACACACAGCTGAGTTAACTACTGACCAGGTGAACTAACACTGGGGGGAGTCAGGGGCTTTGTTCCGATGTCCATACTTCATACTTCATACTTCAGTACACTTAAACGTAGTACACTATACGTACTCACTAAGTGTGCAGGTTTTCAGATGTTAGTGTTGTTCCAAATGGTGCACTCACCAGAAAGTACTATCAGCTGCGTGGTCACCCGCCAAACACACGTGAATCCATTACACCCCACTGACGTCTGGCTGTTTTACAACTGAGTGTGGCTCAGCCTGGCTCTGCCTCTTCCGCTACATAGCTAAGATGGCTGCCGTTGAGTACGGAAAGTGTACACCGATGCATACTATGAATACTAACTGTTTTGAGGACAACATCTGGGTCCTTCAAGTACACTTCTTTTCACTGCGATCGTAATCAGAACACCCTACGTACTCAAACTACATGTAAGTACAGTAAGTACAGTGTTAGGAAAAATATTATCTAGCAATGGTATGGCTGGGTTGATCTGACGTTCTGAAGAAGGACATAGTGAAGATTGTATTCCTCTTGGCGACTTTAAGTCTGGCTCTCTGGAACTTGGAGACATAACATAAAGTGATTGAAGGATACACCTACGTCATGTCAAATCTGTTTAGTAACATGTAATCTTTATACATTATAAGCCAATCAGAATGGGACATTCCTGTCATGCTGTTCCGGTTTGAGACTTGTATATAATACACTGTGGGCCTCATTTACTAACATTTGCGACCGCAGCGTAATCTGCGCCAGCGCCGAGCCGTTATTTGCGCAGCATTCGTCACCGCACTTTACGTTGTATTTATCAAACCCGTACTTCATCAGGCAATCAGCGCCATACTCCACCCTAGTGTAATTAGCGCACCGTTAAAAGAAGGAAGAATGGGTCTGCGTGTTTGCGTAACCATGGACGATCCAAGAAAAAGAAAACAAAAGTTCCGCGCCGATCAGCGACCAGGAACGGTGTCTTCTTCTTGCTCTTACAACAGCTGCCATGTCCTTATTTACAGGCTCAAGCAAAACCCGCTTCCTGGTTTACACCTGCTTTTATGAGGCGGAGATTTGCGCTCCAATTCGAGTCGCGCACTTCTCAGGCAATCTTAGTAAATACCACGCAATACATAATAAGGCGCACTTAACGCGTTACCTCCCAGCTCTTTGCGATTCACTCCCACTTCCCCTGATACACTCCCATTTATGCATATATATGAGGCGGGATGCGCAACTTGCCTATCGCCTCTTCAGAGGCAGGCTATTTGCGCATTTACCCCGTTGCGCCACGTTAGTAAATACGGGTCCATGTTTTTGCGCCTATTTTACCCGCAAATTACGCTAGAAATGGACGCAATTCTGTTAGTAAATGAGGCCCTGTGTCTCCGGGAGCAGGGGGAAGCAACTGAGGAAGATTCACGCACAAATCTCTTGCTCGATGAAATCCTCTGCTTCTCCTTGTAGGCCTACGAGACCAATAAACAACTTCAGCTTAAACTATATAGAGTTCCTGGCTCTTCTTGTTATTCGGCATCAACAACAATCTCCTCACTATCATACAGGAAGTACAGGAAGTATAGGAACACAGCCACCGAACTTCAGCAGCTGGAAACATCAAGCAAAACCTGCTTCATCAACCTGGAGATACACCAGGACGAAGCTTCTATAACCTGGAGATACACCAGGACGAAGCTTCATCAACCTGAGATACACCAGGACGAAGCTTCATCAACCTGAGATAAACCAGGACGAAGCTTCATCAACCTGAGATACACCAGGACGAAGCTTCATCAACCTGAGATAAACCAGGACAAAGCTTCATCAACCTGAGATACACCAGGACGAAGCTTCTTCAACCTGGAGATACACCAGGATGAAGCTTCATCAACCTGAGATACACCAGGACGAAGCTTCTTCAACCTGAGATACACCAGGACGAAGCTTCATCAACCTGAGATACACCAGGACGAAGCTTCATCAACCTGAGATACACCAGGACGAAGCTTCATCAACCTGAGATACACCAGGACGAAGCTTCATCAACCTGAGATAAACCAGGACGAAGCTTCTTCAACCTGGAGATACACCAGGACGAAGCTTCATCAACCTGAGATACACCAGGACGAAGCTTCATCAACCTGAGATACACCAGGACGAAGCTTCATCAACCTGAGATACACCAGGACGAAGCTTCATCAACCGGGAGATACACCAGGACGAAGCTTCATCAACCTGAGATACACCAGGACGAAGCTTCTTCAACCTGGAGATACACCAGGACGAAGCTTCATCAACCTGAGATACACCAGGACGAAGCTTCATCAACCTGAGATACACCAGGACGAAGCTTCATCAACCGGGAGATACACCAGGACGAAGCTTCTTCAACCTGAGATACACCAGGACGAAGCACCTCTAGTTCCCCAACATACCCACAGACACACAGACAGACAGACCACTGTGTGTAGTATGTACTGTGTGTAGTATGTAGTGTGTAGTATGTACTGTGTGTAGTATGTAGTGTGTAGTATGTACTGTGTGTAGTATGTACTGTATGTATTGTGTACTGTATGTAGTATGTACTGTATGTAGTGTGTACTGTATGTAGTGTGTAGTATGTGCTGTGTGTAGTATGTACTGTATGTAGTGTGTACTGTGTATACTATGTACTGTATGTGGTGTGTACTGTATGTAGTATGTACTGTGTATAGTATGTACTGTATGTAGTGTGTACTGTATGTAGTATGTACTGTGTACTGTATATAGTGTGTAGTATGTACTGTATGTAGTATGTACTGTATGTAGTGTGTACTGTATGTAGTATGTACTGTATGTAGTATGTACTGTATGTATACTGTATGTAGTATGTACTGTGTGTACTGTATGTGTACTGTATGTAGTGTGTACTGTATGTAGTATGTACTGTGTGTACTGTATGTAGTATGTACTGTGTGTACTGTATGTAGTATGTACTACATGTACAGTAGGTTTCTATCCAGCCTGGTAGTGACAGTCAAAGCTTACGAGCCAAACCTCCACTTCTCTTTCTCAAAACAAAATGGTTTGTTCTGCAGCTGCCTGAGCTCTGAGAACATGTCTCACCCTCTCACAAGGTGTGTGTGTGTGTGTGTGTGTGTGTGTGTGTGTGTGTACACAACAGCAGCTCAGACACAGACATTAAGGTCTCATGTGACAGTAGAATGGATACTGAAATGTGACTACAAACTTTATCCACTTAGCACCGTTAGCTGGGTATAACAGTTAGCCTGTCATACCCAGCTAACTTTATCCAGTTAGCACCGTTAACTGGGTATAACAGTCATACCCAGCTCCCCACAGCATATTAGCCAGCTAGCCATGGCCTACCAGCATACTATAAGCTACTAGCCATAGCATATTAGCCTGTTATGACCTAGCTGTAGCCTATTACAGAGCAAGTTGTGTCTTGTCACAGGTACTAAACAGCTAACTGTAATTTGTAAAGCAAACAATTCAAATGAACATTTATTTCGGTTAACAAAAGGGAAACGATAGATTTGACCTCATGTTGCCAGCTAGTGTAATATCCATAACCTGAAGAACCTGTTCTCCTTCTCTCTGTGGTGTATCTCGCAGTCTCTCTATCATCATTATATCTAACCTTTACTATCCCGACATGCTGCAACACTTTTGAAACCATTTGTTATTGTGTGTGTGTGTAGGAGGCCAGTAGACTGAGACACTGGGGCCTCGAACCCAGAACCTCACCCATATTTACAACAGTAACCCTCCCTGGAGGTGGAGCCCTTCAGTCCTGCACCTACGTGGTTACCATGGTGCTTGGTTACCCCCAAACCCTACCCTTAACCCCTAACCCTACCCTTAACCCTAACCCTACCCTTAACCCTAACCCTACCCTTAACCCTACCTCTACTCCTACCCCATACCCCTGCCACCGTCTGCTACCCCAGCCTGCTGTGGGACGGCACAGGAAGCAGGCTGCGACGCTCCGTCTCATAGGGGAGAACCATAGCCAGCACTGCGGTTCTTTCAGTGACATGCAGTACCCAGGAAGTCAGCATCGGTTAGTGAGGGTTCCTGTCTCATGAGCCACTGTGAGGAGCCGCCCCGAGTTCTGATGTAAGATCAACCTCCATTCAACTATTTAACCATGACTAGCAGGAAGAGTTAACCATTTGATTTGCTCATTTTAAACATAAATAGTCATGCAGTCCTGAGTGCTAGGTCTGAAATACCATGCAGCACTCTGCAGAGACACTCCACAGAACAGTGGATTTGGGGAACCCTGTTCTCTGGAGTGTTCCGGGGAGGTCTGTCAGAGAGCAGGCTGTGTGGAGGTTCAGACCAAGGGACCCTCGGCATGTCCAGACTCATTTAGAAAGGTGGGCCAGGACAGCCCAGAGGGCCGTGACACCCTGCCGTTACTCAGCTACGCAGACAACGTATGCGGCCCAAAGTTAACCTCCAGGTCCCAGGAGAGCTGGCCAGCCCGGCGTGAGACCAATGAGGCTGGCTGCAGGGCCACAGAAGCAGTATTTTGTGCAGGCTCTCCTCTTGAGGCTGGCTGGCGGCGGTGGACTCACGTCTGTTTCCGTCGGCAGTAGATGAGGCCTCCCACGGCCAGCAGCAGCGCAGCCAGGACCCCGATGACGATGCCAGCGATGGCTCCGCCAGTCAGACCCTGGTCCAGAGCGCCTTCCTCTGCAGCACAGGAGCACACAATCAAGGTTAGAACACCATCAAGGTTAGAACACCATCAAGGTTAGAACACAATCAAGGTTAGAACACCATCAAGGTTAGAACACCATCAAGGTTAGAACACCATCAAGGTTAGAACACAATCAAGGTTAGAACACCATCAAGGTTAGAACACCATCAAGGTTAGAACACAATCAAGGTTAGAACACCATCAAGGTTAGAACACCATCAAGGTTAGAACACCATCAAGGTTAGAACACAATCAAGGTTAGAACACCATCAAGGTTAGAACACCATCAAGGTTAGAACACCATCAAGGTTAAAACACCATCAAGGTTAAAACACCATCAAGGTTATAACACCATCAAGGTTAAAGTGCTGTCAAGGTTTGCATGTAATCCAGGTTAGAGTTAACATTCCATCAAGGTTTGCGTCTTTGTAATGAAGAGGTCAATGGTCAACATCTGTTCCTACAGCAACAGTGAAAATAACAGCTGATGAAACCCCTGGATTGACCAGAGAGCCAAAAGGCCGGTCTCCTCTGAGGACCAGCGGGTGAGAAACCAGAGGAACCAGCAGAGGGGTGCTGTTCTCCGCTCTAAAAAGGGACCACTGAAAGCTGAGTGGCGTTAAGCGGAACAGGCTGGTGATGCTGTCTGATGTTTGAGAAACCGAGGACCGTCGTGTGTCACCACACGACAGCCCTCGCTTGAAGGATGAGAAAAGCCCCCCCACTCATGAACAACCAGCGCGCTCGGTCTGACCTCTGACGGTCAGCTGGAAGGTGGCAGTCTCCCGGCGCAGGGTCTGGCCGTTGAGGGCCTCGCAGGTGTACACGCCCGAGTCCTTGTACGCCGCCCTGGCGATGGTGTACTCCGCTGTCTTCACATCCGTCTTGCTGCCGTTGAAGCTCCAAATCATCTGGGCGGGGGGGTGGGAGTCGGCGCTGCACTTCAGGGTCACGGCGTCGGTGATCTCCACGGCGCTCTTGCCGGTGACGGCCACGCCGTCAGGACCGTCTGGGACACAGGACCACAGAACCGCTGTTAGCAGGGCGGCACCGCTTGGCAAGATGCGTGTGGCGCTCAGCACAGTTATTAGCATAGCACTTAGAGTAGTGCTTAGCATAGCACTCAGCATCGTGCTTAGAGTAGCACTTAACGTAATGCTTAGAGTAGCACTTAGTGTAGCGCTTACTGTAGCACTTAGCGTAGCACTAAGAGCAGTGCTTAGCATAGTGCTCAGAGTAGCACTAAGAGCAGTGCTTAGCATAGTGCTCAGAGTAGCACTAAGAGCAGTGCTTAGCATAGTGCTCAGCGTAGCACTTAGCATAGCACTAAGAGCAGTGCTTAGCATTGTGCTCAGCGTAGCACTAAGAGCAGTGCTTAGCATAGTGCTCAGTGTAGCACTTAGCGTAGCACTAAGAGCAGTGCTTAGCATTGTGCTCAGTGTAGCACTCAGCGTAGCACTAAGAGCAGTGCTTAGCATAGTGCTCAGCGTAGCACTTAGCCTAGCACTAAGAGCAGTGCTTAGCATTGTGCTCAGCGTAGCACTAAGAGCAGTGCTTAGCATAGTGCTCAGTGTAGCACTTAGCGTAGCACTAAGAGCAGTGCTTAGCATTGTGCTCAGCGTAGCACTAAGAGCAGTGCTTAGCATAGTGCTCAGCATAGCACTTAGCCTAGCACTAAGAGCAGTGCTTAGCATTGTGCTCAGCGTAGCACTAAGAGCAGTGCTTAGCATTGTGCTCAGCGTAGCACTTAGCGTAGCACTAAGAGCAGTGCTCAGCGTAGCACTTAGCGTAGCATATAGGCTGGGAAGGCAAAGCGTGTCAACAGGCCACTCCTTAACGAGCGCCTCCTGGCCGTTGTGCTAATCTGACAGTGGGCTTACAGATGACCACCATCTTGTAGCTGGCGGTCTCCGAGTTGACGGCGTTGGTCAGCTGACACTTGTAATCTCCGCGGTCCTCCTTCTGCAGCGTCTTGATGGTCACCTGGCTGCTGTTGGCCAGCAGCAGCACGCGGCCGGTGGCCACCAGAGGCCGGCCGTCCTTGGTCCACGTCGTGCTGGACACTGTGCCGCCGGCTGCCGCGCACGTCAGGTTGACCATGGTGGCGTTGCCGGCGGTCAGCGGCTGCATCGGACCCGTTATCTTGGCTCCGCTGATGGCCTCTGTAACCATGGAGACAGGGAGGGAGGGAGGGAGCAGAGTCAGGCCACTGCCCTGTCATCAAAGGACAGCTGATTGGCCGGTGGAGGTAAACAATGGAAGGATCTCATGTGATATGTTATAGGTTATCACGTGTTATGATATAGGTTATCACGTGATATGACATAGTTTATCACGTGATATGATATAGGTTATATAATATAGGTTATCACGTGATATGATATAGGTTATCACGTGATATGACATAGTTTATCACGTGATATGATATAGGTTATATAATATAGGTTATCACGTGATATGATATAGGTTATATGATATAGGTTATCACGTGATATGATATAGGTTATCACGTGATATGAAATAGGTTATCATGTGATATGACATAGTTTATCACGTGATATGATATAGGTTATATAATATAGGTTATCACGTGATATGATATAGGTTATCACGTGATATGTTATAGGTTATCACGTGATATGACATAGTTTATCACGTGATATGATATAGGTTGTATAACATAGGTTATCACGTGATATGATATAGGTTATCACGTGATATGATATATGTTATCACGTGATATGATATAGGTTATCACGTGATATGATATAGGTTATCACGTGATATGATATAGGTTATCACGTGATATGATATAGGTTATCACGTGATATGATATAGGTTATCACGTGATATGATATAGTATATCACGTGAGAAGAGGCTCTCTTCTACGTCAGTCCCCCTCACCCAGCACGGTGAAGGTGGTGACAGGTGAGGTGGAGGTGAGCTGTGTCTTGGCGTTGTGGGCGGAGCAGTGATATTTCCCACTCTGCTTCTCGGCGAGGTTGCTGAGGACCAGAGTGGGGCCAGTCTTCTCGGGGAGCTGGGCGCCGTTGTAGAACCAGGTGATGGCGGCGGGGGGTCTGGAGTCTGCTGAGCACGTCATGGTGACGTTGGAGCCCTTCCTCATGAAGGAGCCCACCACGGCCGGGACCACCACCATCCGCACTGCCTCGGGCCCGTCTGGGGGAGAAACGGGGGAGGGGAGAGAGACCAGGTGGGGAGAAAAGGGGACAGACAGAGGAACACAGAGAGTGGTGTTGGAAGACGAGACAGGACGACCCCAGAGACGACCTCTGACCTCTGAACTGCTCTGGACCACAAAGTGAACGTCAACTGAACAGCTACGGCTACGTCGCTAAACTGCCCCCAGCTAAAGAGCTGAGCGGCTCCAGGGGGCGGGGCCTCAGCCTCAGTACTCACAGCTGACTGACAGGTTGAAGGGGCGGGGCCTCAGTACTCACAGCTGACTGACAGGTTGAAGGGGGCGGGGCCTCAGCCTCAGTACTCACAGCTGACTGACAGGTTGAAGGGGGCGGGGCCTCAGTACTCACAGCTGACTGACAGGTTGAAGGGGGCGGGGCCTCAGTACTCACAGCTGACTGACAGGTTGAAGGGGGCGGGGCCTCAGTACTCACAGCTGACTGACAGGTTGAAGGGGCGGGGCCTCAGTACTCACAGCTGACTGACAGGTTGAAGGGGGCGGGGCCTCAGTACTCACAGCTGACTGACAGGTTGAAGGGGGCGGGGCCTCAGTACTCACAGCTGACTGACAGGTTGAAGTGGGTGCTGCTATTCTCATACAGTTTGTTGGCGGCGCTGCAGACGATGGGACCCCTCAGGTCCTCGCGCCGCACCTTGGTGATGGTCACACTGCTCCACAGCTCACCCTGCTCCAGCCACACGGGGTGAACACATGAAGGATGGGGGAGGATGGTGAACTCATGAATGAAGGATGAACAGGTATGAATGATGGGGATTTGTGAATGGCTGAAGTAACAAATACAGATGGCAGCGATCGGGGGAAGGAGAGAACACACGTATCAGAACATCTCCCCTGCTGTGAGGCTTTCACACACACACACACACACATAGACACACACGCACACACACACACACAGACACACACACACACACACAGACACAAAGACACACACACACACTCAGACACACACAAAGACACACACACACACACACAAAGACACACACACACACGCACAGACACACACACACAAAGACACACACACACACTCAGACACACAGACACACACACAACGACACACACACACACACACTCAGACAGACACATACAGACACACACACACTCAGACAGACACACACAGACACACACACACTCAGACAGACACACACAGACACTCACACTGGTGATGGTGATGCGTTTGCTGTCAGGCACCAGGGCCTTGCTGTTGTTGGTCCAGCTGAAGGTGAGGTCGGAGCCCAGGGCAGAGCAGTTCAGGATCACCGAGTTGTTCTCCACGGGCTCCACAGGGTTGGAGATGATCTTCACCTGGGACACGGGCACTGAGGAGCAACACACATACATGTCAGAGAACATGCCTCAGACACGCCTCCCTGATCAAAGCCTTCTCAGGATCAATCCATTGATTGGTGATTGATAGACCCTTCCCCCGCTGCTGAGAATGTGACAGATGTTTGTTGAGCCAAACACACCAGAGACCAAACACCCAGAGGATCCCATTCCCTCTGTCCTCCATCTTCTCTGACCAACAGGCGTGTTGACAGGAGCTTGATTCAGCTCAGGGTGTTTCTATGGCAGAACGATGCTTTCCCCTGATAGACCCTGGATAAGTTGGCCATACATTGGCCACTCAAACAACTCTGTTGGGTTTTTCAGGCCTGTACTGGTCAGTGTTTTCAACGTGTCTGAAGTCATATCATACCTGTCCAAACCATAGGACCACCTGTTTCTTTAAATATAGATGCATGTGTTTTCTAGGTCGGCCCCCAAACAGGAGCCATGTGGTCAGGTTCAGCAGACAGAAGACATGGCTTCTCTGGGGTTGTGTGGTCAGAGATGTCTTCAGCTGTAAAGGGAACCTCTGTAAAGGTCCTCACGGGGCCTCGTGTCTCCCAGAGAGGCTACAGTGCTAAGCGGAGCAGCTCATTGCGTTCATGTGTCAGAGTTCCAGTGACACACTGCTGGGAAGCAGGTGTGTGTCACAGAGGATGCTGTGGGCCTGGGGGACTTTTCACACACACACCCAAGTCTTCAGGAATGAGGAAGTGAGCATTTCATTGTCTGGGTGGACAGGCTGCCTGTTCTGGACTAGTGGACTGATCGTTGTGCAATAAGATGGGAGTAAACATCTCTGTTAATAGTCTGGCCCAACACCTGAAGGCCAATGTGTCCGGCCTCTCCTCCCAGCCTACAGGCTGCACCTCAGGTTCCTCTGCTGCCAAACTGCTGTGGTGTTCAGGCCTCCAGTGAGCCCAGCAGTGGGAATAAAGACACCTTAATAACAAGGTGCTGCCTTGATGGTGAGACCACCATCACGCCTGCAGGTCCTGGAACACCAACCTGGTACACCAACCTGGTACAGGTCCTGGTACACCAACCTGGTACAGGACCTGGTACACCAACCTGGTACACCAACCTGGTACACCAACCTGGTACAGGTCCTGGTACACCAACCTGGTACAGGACCTGGTACACCAACCTGGTACAGGACCTGGTACACCAACCTGGTACACCAACCTGGTACAGGACCTGGTACACCAACCTGGTACAGGTCCTGGTACACCAACCTGGTACAGGACCTGGTACACCAACCTGGTACAGGACCTGGTACACCAACCTGGTACAGGACCTGGTACACCAACCTGGTACAGGACCTGGTACACCAACCTGGTACACCAACCTGGTACACCAACCTGGTACAGGACCTGGTACACCAACCTGGTACACCAACCTGGTACAGGACCTGGTACACCAACCTGGTACAGGTCCTGGTACACCAACCTGGTACAGGACCTGGTACACCAACCTGGTACACCAACCTGGTACAGGACCTGGTACACCAACCTGGTACAGGTCTTGGTACACCAACCTGGTACAGGTCCTGGTACACCAACCTGGTACAGGTCCTGGTACACCAACCTGGAACACCAACCTGGTACAGGACCTGGTACACCAACCTGGTACAGGACCTGGTACACCAACCTGGTACAGGTCCTGGTACACCAACCTGGTACAGGTCCTGGTACACCAACCTGGTACAGGACCTGGTACACCAACCTGGTACAGGTCTTGGTACAGGTCCTGGTACACCAACCCTGGATGACCCCCAGGGGGACCATTCATCCTCTGCACTTTTCAAGTCCTCAGCCTGCTGAACCAGCTCCAGTTGTCTTGCCCCTGCCTTGCTCATGGGTGGGTGTGTGTTCCCGGGTCCTGTGGTACTACGCTGTGGGAGTTCTCTCTGGAACAGAGTGAACCTGAGGGCCGCAGTGGAAAGACTGGCTGGACTGGTTTCCTGGTTGACTGTCAGTTAGAACTCTGAGCCTGTTATGACAGCACCCATGAATGGAGCCATTAATAACCAAATGAGGGTGAATTTAAGAAGAAAACCAGTCTACTGGTTTTACTGTCTGTGGTTGTACTGGGCAGCTCCCAGTAGAACCAGTAGGAGGCTGTGTTGTACTGGGCAGCTCCCAGTAGAACCAGTAGGAGGCTGTGTTGTACTGGGCAGCTCCCAGTAGAACCAGTAGGAGGCTGTGTTGTACTGGGCAGCTCCCAGTAGAACCAGTAGCAGACTGTGTTGTACTGGTCAGCTCCCAGTAGAACCAGTAGCAGACTGTGTTGTACTGGTCAGCTCCCAGTAGAACCAGTAGCAGACTGTGTTGTACTGGGCAGCTCCCAGTAGAACCAGTAGCAGAACTACATTAAATGCATTAAAGAATTACAACACGTTGGGACAACATTGGATACCATGACAATGACGTCAGAGAAGTGCAACACAACCCAGTCGCCATTCCCAGGGAAGAGGCTCGTTTATGGGCGGGACATTCACTCCACGGCGAACGTTCAAATGCAAACTGCTCAGCGTCCCTTCAGGCGGCAGAGCGACAGGTAGGTAACAGGTAACACGGCCACGCCCTAAGGAGCGCTCGGAGAACTCGTTTGTATTTGGCGGCTGTTTATTTACCAGCACCTGGACGTCATCTCGGTGTCGCAGACCCGCTAACATTTATAAAGACATGATAAGACATTTATAAACCCTCTATAGCGCCAGCCCCGCCCAGCCCCCCGGCTCACCGAGTACGCGCAGGGCGCTCTCCCCCGTCATGGTCAGCAGTTTGCTGTCCACCATGATCACCGAGTAGTCTCCGTTGTCTTTCGGGGTGACGGGTCCGAGCGTCAGGACCCCCGTGGTGTGGTTCACCGACACGCGCCCCTCGTAGCCCTCGCCCACGCGCTCCGTGACGAGCCCCGCGACCGTGATGACGGGCACGAGCTCTTCCCCGCCGTTGAAGGACCAGGTGATGGTGATGAAGGAGCTCGCCCCACCCACGTCGGTGAGGAAGGTCACGTTGGAGCCCAGCTTGGCGAACACATCGTGCTGGAGCACGTCCTGGGCCGCGCACCCGCCTGGGGGGGGAGGGGGGGGGGGGGGGGGGGGGGGGGGGGGGGGGGGTGATGAGAACAGAGTGGGTCACATCGCGGCACCCAACACCAACAACTGTCCACATTAGATGCCTTCACATATGATCTACAATAAGGTTACAATAAGGGAAAAATACACCGGGCGTCGAATACACTTGTTGATAACAAGTTGGTAATAAACTCGCTTTGACGCAACCTGCCCCACGAGGCGGAAATGAACATCTCTCTGAGACAGATGGAGCCTGGATGAAGAGCCGAGGAGCAGGAGCAGGAGAACCTACCGAGGAACAGGAGAACCTACCGAGGAGCAGGAGAACTTACCGAGGGACAGGAGCAGCAGCAGCATCTCGACTCGAAACAAATCCATGCTGGGTCGCGTCGGGGAGCAGCGAGCAGGAGTGAGTCTTCACCTGAGGAGCTCAGCAGTTAGGAACACACACCCTGAGGAGTGGCTCACTGTGTGGCCCGCCCTCCCTCTCTCTCTCTCTCTCTCTCTCTCTCTCTCTCTCTCTCTCTCTCTCTCTCTCTCTCTCTCTCTCTCTCTCTCTCTCTCTCTCTCTCTCTCTCTCTCTCTCTCTCTCTCTCTCTCTCTCTCTCTCTCTCTGCCCCCTGGTGGACATCAGGGTCACCGTATTGGATACCAGCGTCGCCTTTATAACGTATGATCCACATAAAGACATCGTACTCTCCTGAAGAATCCGTGTATCATTCGTTCTTTCCATTTTCAATTGGCAATCAAAAACCAAATAATTTGTTTTTTGTTTTTTATTATAACACCAAAAACCAAAAAATGCCTGGTTTTTCATATTTCAATATTAGGCTCAGATCAAAAATACAAAATTGAAAAATGGGCACCAGGACAGAATTTGATTTTAATACTTTATTGGTCGGGTTTGCGTGACCCAGAAATGACTGTGCGCGGCAGTTCGGGTAATGTGGCTACTATGGCGGCGCTAGAACCACACGCTATTTTGATCAAGGACTTGTTTCACAGCGGTTTGACACATGTCCATATATATATACAGTCTATCACACCGAAATATCCTGCACATTGCAGCAGATGGGTATCCTGCAATGCCCGGAAATGAGCGTCAGAAGATTCTGTGATCGGCATGATCTGAGGAGGAAAAGAACTATGACGGACACGTCATAGTTCGGTCCGGGTATCAAAGTATAATCCGTTTTTCTGTCAAAACCAAAAAACGAAAAAACGGAAACACTGCCCTCTTTTCCTTTTTTCGTTTTAAACCAAAAACGAAAAAACGGTTTTTGCTCTCAATATCAAAAAACGAAAAAACGAAAAAAACAAAATCAAATAACGGTCCAAATTTGTTTTTTGCAAATTCCCTTTTTCGTTTTTTGGTTCTCATTTATTAATATGACGGCGGACAGACCGAAGGCGGAAGTGGCACCTAACAACTTCAAAATAAAAGTAGCTACGCGCTAACTTATTATCATGCATAATACAGTACTAAAAAACCTTATTATCATAAACTATTATAGTATATATAATACACTATTATATATACTACCGTTCTCTTCCCACACCCATGTACGCTATGGATTTATTTTAGTCAAGTGAAACTATAACAGCTGGTTGTTTGGGAGAACGTGATACATAAGTATTATTATTATTATTATTATTATTATTATTATTTTAGCTGAGTGTGTGAATGCACATTGTGGAAAAGTTTTTCCAGAATTACATTCCCTGCCTAAACTATGCCTAATCTTTAAGATCATTAATGGGAAGGCTCCCCCACTGGACTTTTAAACAGCAGAAGTCACATAGCAGCAGAACCACAAGGTCTGCCTTAAGAGTGGACTGTGCAGTCCCTCTTAGGTCCAGTTCCTTTGACCAATTATGCTTTTCTGTGAGAGCCTCTAAACTGTGAAACTCACACCATACATTCACACACCATCTTAAGTACTGGCTTTTGAGCATACAAGAATGTGAGCACCTCTCATAATACATGAATGTTTGTCTGCACCTTAGCTGTGCTGTAACCCATGGCGTATGTATTGTAACGACCCTGGGACGTTTGGGTGGTTTGTTGCATTGTATTGCATTGCATTGTGTTTTGTTGTCCGTTGTGCCAGTTCTGGGCACATGTACAGTAATGTGCTACCGGGGGGTTACGGGGGCGTGGCCCGGGTTACCGGTTTGTGGTGTTTTTTTGGGGGATTGATGCTGTAGGAGCCATGAAGGTGTGTATCATGATGAAGTGTAAATAGATTACAGAATAGAATTAATGGTTTATATTTGGGTTATTTGGGTTGTTATATTTTTTGTTGTTGTTTATTTTTCATATCACAGTAATTGGGTCAGGGGATATGGGCGGTAACATCTAGTTAATATAATCACCGGTGCACCTGCCGGTGGCAGGTAACAAGGAAAGAGAGGGTGAGAGACTGGGAGGCCGTATTTTTTGTTGACCGCTGTTTTGCTTTTGATCGCTGTGATTGATTTCGTTTCATACTTTCAGTAGGCCCTACGGTATAATCAGTTGTTCGACTTCTTTAATAAAAACTGTAAACGCATTTTTTGATCTCAGCGAATGTTTTGTTTGTACAGCGTGTCAGACAATCAGCAAACACCCTAACCCTCAGCCTCTCAGCGACCGCTTTGTTTTTGAAACCAGTCGCTACAGATGCTGTTGGTTACATGTTTCAGGGACCTGGTGTTGGCAGCAATAAAGTTGGTTCAAGCATTAATGACTGGATATCCTTATGTCACCGGCGAGGTCATTACAGTATGATAGATAGATGGATAGATGGCTACGTTATTGATCCCCAAAAGGTTGTATGGCAGTGGCGAGCGGTGACCTTTTACTGTGGTCATGCTGAAGTGTCAATGCCATGCGCAAGGCCGCTTTAATGCACGGGCTTACCTGGGCTGAAGCCCAGGGGCCTCCCATGTTCAGGATCACGATGAGCTGAAAATGTCTTATTGTTTTGTAACTTGTCAGGTTTTCTGTCAATCACTCTAATCGCACGTTACGTGGCTGCTGATTGATCCAAATGAGGAGTGACCCACGTGGCCCCATAGCCTATGGCACGTGGGCTCACCTATCAGAATGTCTGCAGTTAGTTTGGGGGTGGGGGGTGTCGGGTGTCCGGTGTCCCTTTTTGATTGAGTGACAGTAGGCTAAGCGGAAAATGTCGGGGAGGACGCACGGGAGCACGTTTGAGAGTGGTGCCCAAAAAAGGAAAAAAAATTATAAAGGAGTTGCGCGAAAAGGAGCTACTAAAGAGTATCCCTAAGATCACTGGATTTTTAAACCAGCGGCTGCTGACGATGGACCCAGCAGCGGAGGAAGCCCGTCATGTCACACAAGCGAAGGAGCGGAGGAGGCTCACTAAACTCCGTAACGGAGAGTGTGTGCCCAGAGAATGGCTCTGTTATTCACCATCGGCGGGTAGTGTGTTTTGTTTTGCATGCAAAATGTTTGGTGAGAACAAGGAAAAGTCAGCATTTGTTAGTGGGGGTTATTTTGACTGGAAACATGCTAATCGTATAGCAGAACATGAAAGCTCGGACATTCACAGAAAAGCCATGATCGCTTACATCAATTGCCTGATTTTCATATCGTTTGAAATCATACTGTCACACATTTTGGTTTTATAATCACCACAAGTTGCTGTGTGTGGTTGTTAAATAAAGTGGCTTGTGTTTATGTTCAAGTGGGCTCAGTGATATGTTAATAACAGCATTATGGTGTTTTTTGGCTCAAAGAGGGAAATCTCACTGTTGTATGTCTCGAAAGAAAGTAATGCATTTTGTGATGTAGATGACCTCGATATTACACTTTTTTTTAATGATAATGTTAAAATGAGACTATAAATCGAGGAGATGGGGGGCCTACCAAACCTCTCAGCCCCGGGGGCGGCCCTGGCCATGCGCGCCCGTAAGGGGGGTATTTATTTATGAATAAAAAAATATAATATCAACTCAAATATAATATCAATACTATATCAACTCGATTTGACACTCTCACACTCACACTTGCCCCATGTTACCAACAACAATGTGTTGGAATTTACAGTGTATGTAGGCTAAATGAAAGCAGAAATATTCAGCACTGACATGACGCTTGATGCGCCCACCTAATGTAGCCAGCGTGGTCATTTGACAAGTCTCAAACAAGTTCAAACAAGTCAGTTTTGCGCATGCGCGTTGGCAGATAAACTGCTTCATTGACAGCTTTTTTGCCATTCAAAATGCTCACCTACAGTAAACAGTCTCTAGCAGTAACTGTACTACTCGGTGTCACAGTGCGCATGCGCGAAACAAGCTGTCAGCTTTCCAGCTTTGCGCAAGCAAAATCTTGCAAGCAAGATTTAAGTGAATATTGACATGAGGATACTGATGAACAAATTGTTGTGATTTTGCTGGCAATTTTCAGGAATCTTGCAGATCCAATGAAGCAGCCTGTGGTCTGCTCATGCTGCCACAGCCTCGTCGGTTGCAAGCTCTGCATTGACCAGTGGGTGCTCCACGAGCCCAGCTGCCCCAAGTGCCGCGATGCAGAGTTTGTCGCCAAAATGTTTCAGAACACGGGGATGGAGGAGACCATTGGAATCCTCAGAGACACTATTCGTGATTAGTTATCACTTATTTTGTTTTGTTTTCTTTTAGTTGTTACTTTTTTATATAGGCATAAAGGTTATTGTATATAGTATTATTGTATATAGTGGTTTAATATACACCCTCTGGTGCAACATAGACACATCATCAGTGATGTAACCTGAGGTCATAGGGTGTTTAGGGTCTCAACATCAGACACCCTCGCCCAGGCGACCCAGCCGGGGGTGATCAGACCCCGGCTTGTGTCTAGGTAGCTTGTGTGGCCCACGGATCACCCCTCCTGATCCACAGCCATCTTGATGCCTTCTCAGCAGCATCAGTGGTGTTTTTGATGGCTTTCTTGCTGTGCAGGCCCCTTATTCCCAACAACTTGAGGGCCCTGCAGAGTGACTGGCCTGCGAAACCTCGGCATCACCTTGATGGGGTTGCACCGAGTCTTCCATCCGTTGCGCCGGCATTCGCCTGCCAGCTCCTCATACTTGGCCCTCTTCCTCTCAAATGCCTCCTCCATCCGGTCTTCCCAGGGCACAGTCAACTCCAGCAGTATCACCTGCCTTGTTTATTCTGACATGAGAACCAAGTCCGGCCTAAGTGTGGTCACTGCGATGGTCTCTGGGAATTTAAGCTCTTCTGTTGGGGTCTGGCAAGCAGGTGCCAGACCCCAACAGAAGAGGTTGGATGGGTTGCGGAGGATGTCGTAGTCTGACTGGATTAAAAACTTTATCCGGAGCGGCTCCGCCTTCCAAAGCTCTGACCAAGAAATATTCCGATCCAATGTCTGCTCCCATCTAGTCCACGTCCCCTGTTGTCTCATATTGACCATCCTGCTCGAGCACATAGCCTACCACACAGACATGAATACAGTTGTTTTGTTTTAACACATTCAAACTATGAAAATGATACTCCACTTTTTACACCTGCAACCTTTAGGCTGTTTTCAAATGAACAAAGGTCACATTACTGGGTCTTGACTGTATGGCAGGTTGTGTTTTACTGTCATCTCCAGTGATCCTGACATGGACCCAACAGTGAGGAGGACCACCACATTGTCCAGGGTCCTCAGAAGAACAATTAAGACACCAAACTGCTGATGACGACGCGCACAGAGCACAAAGCCCAAAGCCCAGAGCCGGACAATAACCGGAAAATGAAAATTCCGTACTAAAGCCATCAAGTCTACTCTTATGTAATAACTGCGCGACCCTGTGGCAAAACATCAGCACTGAAGTCATAACTTCACAAGTTCTCATTTCCAATGATTATTAACACTATAATTGTGATTTGAAGCCGTGTCAGTCTTGACTGTGGGTGATGGGGATGCTCTTTGTTTCATTTTCATTTCATTTATTTATTTAAAGGACAGTGCACATTAATCAACATTTCTGTTAATCTGCCAGGGTTAGCCAGCAGGCTAAGTTTAAACTGTAGTCCTTTGGCAAGAGGTTATATTAGGCACATGGTGGCAAAAAAGAACATATTAAATCACACAGCAATTGATATACAACAATAAAACATAATGCCATAGGACTGGCTCCATTAAAACATAAGACATATAACCATACAGCCATACAACCCTTAGGGGATCAATAACATAACCATCCATCCATCTATCTATCATACATACGCCATGGGTTACAGCACAGCTAAAGTATAGGGGCAGACAAACATGAATCTATTATGAGAGGTGCTCACATTCTTGTACTTAAGATGGTGTGTGGATGTATGGTGTGAGGTGGAGTTCCACAGTTTAGAGACTCTCACTGAAAAGCCTAATTGGCCAAAGGAACTGGACAAAGAGGGACTGAGCAGTCCACTCTTAAGGCAGACCTTGTGGTTCTGCTGCTATGTGACTTCTGCTGTTTAAAAGTGCAGAGTGGTGGGGGAGCCTTCCCATTAATGATCTTAACGATTAGGCACAGTTTAGGCAGGGAAAAAGTTTTCCACAATGTGCATTCACACACTCAGCTAAAATAATAATAATAATAATAATAATAATAATAATAATAATAATAATAATAATACTTATGTATCACGTTCTCCCAAACAACCAGCTGTTATAGTTTCACTTGACTAAAATAAATGCAAAGCGTACATGGGTGTGGGAAGAGAACTATAATAGTGTATGATAATAAGGTTTTTTAGTACTGTATTATGCATGCTAATAAGTTAGCGCGTAGCTACTTTTATTTTGAAGTTGTTAGGTGCCACTTCCGCCTTCGGTCTGTCCGCCGTCATATTAATAAATGAGAACCAAAAAACGAAAAAGGGAATTTGCAAAAAACAAATTTGGGCCGTTATTTGATTTTGTTTTTTTTCGTTTTTTCGTTTTTTGACATTGAGAGCAAAAACCGTTTTTTCGTTTTTGGTTTAAAACGAAAAAATGAAAAGAGGGCAGTGTTTCCGTTTTTTCGTTTTTTCGTTTTGACAGAAAAACGGATTATACTTTGATACCCGGACCCAGGTGTGCCGTGGGATTTTGTGACAACCATACATTATTATTGCAATATATAACTACACAAAATAAACATTTTTTTTTTTATTTAGTTTATCAGTAGGCCTACTTTGTATGGACTCGTCTCAATTTTCATCGTCATCGCGATGTGAGCGTTCATGATAAACACATTGCAAAAGCTGGTCTTTAATGCGATAGGTTCGCCACGCACACTCGGGCCATCCTTATCTTTAAATATTGTGGTTTGCAGTAACCCGACCCACCCTGTCAATTTAGGACCCACCCAAATATTTATTTTTCCCTTTTAGTCCGACCGACTTGCCGGTTGTAAACTTGCGTTAAGACCGACCGTTGTTTTTTTTTACTCTTCAAATAACTAATGCAACTACAACAAAACCCTATTAATTATATTTTAGAAAGTATCGCGAATATAAATTGCCTACATACACACGTATACTACGTTCTTTCTTTTATATTCGGTTAATTTCATCAATGGTTCGCTTGTCTGTTCTGATAGCTGCGGCTGCAGCAAAGAAAATGTTCGCGGTCACTGTTCACTCTTCTGTACTGTGAGTTATAGAAGACTAAAGTTATAACTTTGGGTTCAGGCACCGTAGCAATAGGTCCTACATGAAAAATGCATTGAAATATCTCGACACCGCTATAAAGTGACGTGTCGACTGATGTCAAGGATACCACTAAACTTTTACGGGATGGAGACGCAGTCAGTGACGTCACGATATGCAAATTCATACCAAAGTATTCACCATGACCAACATTTTACTCTTTTCTTATTTATTATCGCAAGTCATATCGTCATCGCAATATTGAACAGTGTGATCGCACATCGCACATTTTGCTGATATCGTGCAGGCCTAGACTCAACAGAGGCAAACTATATACCTGAAAACATTTCTTTAATTCTTGCCTATATGAGAACATTCATAGACAATTCTTGCCTCATTTTTAATGTTGTGACCTGTCTGGTTTAAATGGGTGTGTTGCTGCTTTGATGAGGCATAATTTGATAAAGTTTCAAATGCATTTTTGAAATATTTTGTTAAATATAAATAAATAAAATATAAATATAATAAATATTGAATGAGTAATATCAGTCTTTTTCACCTTTGATTTGGCATTAGTAGCCTAAATAACTGCACATTTACAGATATTTTACATGATATGAGTGATAACATGTGTTATAAAGGCTATTTTGCACAATAGGTGTGCCTTGAGATTTTTACTTGTCCTTTGGTGTGCCTTGGGCACAAAAGGTTTGGGAACCACTGCTCTAACCCTTTCAGAAAACACAAAACACTGAACACTAAATATTGATTGATCCATCCATTGATCCGTTTTAGCGTTTCGCTATGAGGACGGTTTACCTCGGTCAGGTCGGCTACACGTCTGGCTCATTCACAGGAGCACCAACAAACACCACCCATTACCCCGTCACGCAGAACCCGGTACCAGCGGCCACCAGAACAGTTCTGCATGAAGTGCACAGAACCCAACAGAACATCATCCTACTGGCGCGTCATCTGCTCCACTGGGGATGGAGATGATGTTACCAGGCGGCCATTATCATGACCAGATGATTTAGGCAAACACATCATTTTGGTGACATTATTTTAGGAGGCTGACTACATGATGATTGACAGTTCTATTAATTCATATGAACAATAATCAAAAGCTGACGCAGCGTTATCTCGGTCCACTGCAACGTAGAGTCCGTGATTGGACCTCCGATGTTGAGAGTGTTCAGAGCACCGGGACAACAATACGACCTACAGACCAACACATGAGACTAAATAGTACTTTCTATGGTTTTAACCTATGGTTTTAACGTATAGCCGCGCTATCCCAAACCGGAAGCGGATATGCCTATGTGGAAAGTCCCACCCTCCGTCCGAGAGCACCTGCCCCTGTTAGTGTTCGGTTGTGTTCGGCTGCTGTCGGCAGCAGTCGGGTGGATGTGGACCGTTGTGAAGACAGATCGTCGGACAGCAGAATCCTGGTTCAACTTATACTGCTGGTTGGTTTCTTTTGGCTTTTTAATGTCATCATCTAAACTTTCATAACACAGACATAGGCCTACATAATTCAACACTAATAGAAATGAAATTGAATTGAATTGAATTTTCGCCATTTAGACACTAGTTCGAGAAGGCACCTTGCTGTTGTATTGCAGCCTAACTGTCATTCAGTTATACAATCTTGGGTTTTTTTTTTACAGATCAAGTTCCTCATTCTATGATCGTCATTAATTGTATTTCCACATCCCTAGTTACAACACAACTGTCAGACAGTAATTCATAATGTCTGTGTAGGGAGGGTTGTGGGAGTTGCTGAATAAGCTGCCCTTTGCATTGCAAGATTGAGGATGATGCACCACTAAGACGAAGTCAAATGTGGTTTCTGGTGTCACAGCAATCTGTCTCTATATATATATATATATATATATATATATATATAATTTAATATTTATAATATAACATATATAATATATAATAATGTGTGTGTGTGCGTGTGTGTGTGTCAGCTCTATGGGGATGCAGGACGTGGTGTTGACCCATCATGAATGGGTGTCCTCTCAGCTCCGTCCATTCGAGGCACTCGGCTCCACTGCGGACTTCCTGGATCAGAGAGTCTTCCACGATGTTCATGAGGAACCTCAGCAGGACTTGTCCTACTGCCTCTTCGTTCTCTTCCTCAGCCACCTCCCACAGACGTCAGTAGTAGCAGCAATAATGTCATTACTATGTGATATTTAGTAGTAGTAATATATAATATAGTAGTATATATTTAGTCATACGAGTGAATACAAAGAGCAGTCATTAAGGAGCAGGTAGGGGTTAGACGGTACAGAGACAGGTCATTAAGGACCAGGTAAGGGTTAGACAGTACAGAGACAGGTCATTAAGGACCAGGTAAGGGTTAGACAGTACAGAGACAGGTCATTAAGGAGCAGGTAGTGGTTAGACAGTACAGAGACAGGTCATTAAGGACCAGGTAAGGGTTAGACAGTACAGAGACAGGTCATTAAGGAGCAGGTAGGGGTTAGACAGTACAGAGACAGGTCATTAAGGAGCAGGTAGGGGTTAGACAGTACAGAGACAGGTCATTAAGGACCAGGTAAGGGTTAGACAGTACAGAGACAGGTCACTAAGGAGCAGGTAAGGGTTAGACAGTACATAGACAGGTCATTAAGGAGCAGGTAGGGGTTAGACAGTACAGAGACAGGTAATTAAGGAGCAGGTAGGGGTTAGACAGTACAGAGACAGGTCATTGAGGAGCAGGTAGGGGTTAGACGGTACAGAGACAGGTCATTAAGGACCAGGTAAGGGTTAGACAGTACAGAGACAGGTCACTAAGGAGCAGGTAAGGGTTAGACAGTACAGAGACAGGTCATTAAGGAGCAGGTAGGGGTTAGACAGTACAGAGACAGGTCATTAAGGAGCAGGTATGGGTTAGACAGTACAGAGTCAGGTCATTAAGGAGCAGGTAGGGGTTAGACAGTACAGAGACAGGTCATTAAGGAGCAGGTAGGGGTTAGACAGTACAGAGACAGGTCATTGAGGAGCAGGTAGGGGTTAGACAGTACAGAGACAGGTCATTAAGGAGCAGGTAGGGGTTAGACAGTACAGAGACAGGTCACTAAGGAGCAGGTAGGGGTTAGACAGTACAGAGACAGGTCATTAAGGACCAGGTAGGGGTTAGACAGTACAGAGACAGGTCATTAAGGAGCAGGTAGGGGTTAGACAGTACAGAGACAGGTCATTAAGGAGCAGGTAGGGGTTAGACAGTACAGAGACAGGTCATTAAGGAGCAGGTAGGGGCTAGACAGTACAGAGACAGGTCATTAAGGAGCAGGTAGGGGTTAGACAGTACAGAGACAGGTCATTAAGGAGCAGGAAGGGGCTAGACAGTACAGAGACAGGTCATTAAGGAGCAGGTAGGGGCTAGACAGTACAGAGACAGGTCATTAAGGAGCAGGTAGGGGTTAGACAGTACAGAGACAGGCCATTAAGGAGAACCTGTACATGTATGTAACATTATGTAACATGTCTGGATGTTGTATATGACCTCATCAATATATGTGTCGTGCACAGAGACAGAAAGACACAACTAAGATGTACTTCCTGTCTTTTCTTAGCCAATGGCAAGCCCTACGCCAGAGAATGAAGATGCCAGACGCAGAAGATGAATTGGTAACCAACTTACTCACAATGGCCGACAAAAAATAGATCCATCCATACAACTGTTCTTCTGGATACCCAGTCTGACAAAAGTAACCCATATAGAATTCACAAAATGTAGTTTGCTTTATTGCTTAGCAAACAGGAAGTTACACGTATGTATAAACCAAGCCAAGGTACCAAAACGTAGATGACCCATCACTGTAACTATCACTAATCTGGTGATAAACCGCTTTTATCCAAAGTTACGACTTATGTGAATTCAGACACAAGTCGCAGCGAGGGTATCTGGCTCCATGATGACTACAGCTGGGGGAAAGAGAGGAAGAACACAGAACCTTTTAGAACCCACAGCTTGGCCGCTAGCCACCCGAGGCCCCTGCACTCTCCTCCTCTTGATGTTAAACGTTAGATGAGGCCATGCTTCTGCCTCACCTCTCCTCTCTTCCTCACCCCCCCAACCTTCCACTGGAGGCATCGCAGGAGGGTCTGGCCAGGCTCTCCTGGAGGGTGGTCCGGGCAGTGGTCCAGATGATCCACCGGCTACTGGTCCCAGCTGCAGAGGCCCTCCTGAAGGCCGAGGAGTCGGCCAGGACCCTGGTCGCCAAGCAACGAGCCAGGAAAGGGGCCATGGGTGGGAGGCTGGGAGAGGAGGAGGAGAAGCAGAACTACCTGGTGTGGATCGGACACATGAGGAGGCGCTACAAGTTTTTGAGCAGGGAGCTGGGGGAGAGGAGAAGTGAGAGCTGCAGCCAGGAGCAGCAGCAGAGGTAGGAGCACATGGAGGACTGGGTTGAAGAGGTGAATAATTTTAATATTTAGGTTGAGTAGATCCGTGCATTTAAAAAAACATCCAGACAAGATTGAATGTTTTGAGAGCAAATACATGAAACCCCAAAACCCTACTTTGTATTTTCCTACATCACAGTGTTGGGGGTATAACGACAAAGCTCCTGAGGATGAACTCTCTCCACAGGGGTTTTGACTTCACTGAGGAGTCCTTGTCCCATTCCCTGCGGGCCTCCAACCCCATCTCCGCTGAGCTGGTGCACCGGCTGCACCTGGGCCTGTCAGTCTTGGCCCACCAGCCTCCTGATCCAGAGGACCGGGACCATAAGGGGAGGTGGTCCCAGATCTCCTCTGTTGCGGTGAAATGCCTGGCCTACGTCGGTGACGCCCTGGCCGATGAGATACTGGTGGAGACGGGATCACCAAGTGTGGAGGACATGGTGGGACCACTCACCCACAAGGTTTTGGCACTGGTCCTGAGGAGCTGGGAGAGCTGCCACCAGGAGGGAGAAGGCAGGGCATCTCTCAGGGTCCTGAAGAGCCTGGGCACGGAGGTGAGCCACCTGCTTGCTACCAGCAAGGTGGAGGAACCGGTGGTACGTCACAACCCCCTGGAGCGCACAGAACGCAGAGTACCAGTCCCAGTGAGTCTTAGAGACACAGGTAGTTCTAGATACCCAACCAGTCCTAGAGACCCAGGTTGTTCTAGATACCCAACAAGTCCTAGTGACCCAGATTATCCTAGAGACCACACAAGTCCTACAGACCCAAGTAGTGTGAGATACCCAACCAGGCCTAGAGGCCCAAAAGGTCAGAGAGACGCAGGTAGTTCTAGAGACCCAGGTAATGTTAGCATCTCAGGGAGAATCTGCAAGATGCGACCTGACTCCTCCAGTGATGCTTCCACTATCCACCAAGCCTACCAGAGCTCTGGCTCTGGTCAGGAAGAGAGTGATGAAGAGGAGGAAGAGAGCACACAAGAGGAGGAGAGCGATGGAGAGGACAAAGAGACTGAAGCTGTAACAGAGGAGAGCGATGAGGAGAGCCTCAAAGACCACAGTGATGAACACCTGACTGATGAAGAGGAGTGTGTTGAAGAGCACAGCAGTTTGGAGAGCCATGAAGACGAGAGTGACAATGAGGATTGCATTGAAGAAGAAGAGGGCAGCGAGGATGTGGAGAGCGGAGCTAAAGATGAGCGTTATGACAGAGAGAAGCTGGAGAAGATGAGGGCTGAGATGGACCACCTGGGGAATAGGGTTCCTAAATGCATCACATCATCCTTACCCCCACCCAGTGTATTACCCCATCACATACAGTCCACCAGGGCAGTGGAGTCTAGTGTTCCTAGGAGAACCATTCCAAACACACCTTCTGGACTGGCAGAGGACCAGGTCCTTGTCTTCCATGACCCTAGACCGAGTGCCTCCATCTCGCTGAGAGAGGTCATGAACGACCTATCATCATCCAAGTTTGGCCACGGGTGCCTCCAGGGGCTGAAAGACTTGTTGTGCATAACTTTGGCCTCCTCCTACCCAGAGAGCCTGGCCCTGTCCCTGGGTCAAGGCAGTGCGGGACAGCATCCGCAACGAGGAGATCCGAGCTTCCAGGTCATCTCCTTGGACTCTTTAGCAGCCGAGACCCTTCAGTCGTTGGGGACTGGTATAGCCAACATGTGCCAAGCAAACGTCACCAGCTGCACCTTAATCCCTCGCCTCCGGATGTCAGAGATGGACCTGATGGCGGCTGGTAAGGAGGTTCATTCCGCTGTCCGGGAAAAACTGTCAGACTTCCTGTCCAGCCACCGAGAGGCATCGGCGCGAAAGAGGCGGGCCAAACAGGAGAGGGCAGAGACATTCCTGGTGGACCTTCTGTCAGACCTGAGAGTGTCTGATTTGGAGGAAGGAGGATCTCTGCATGCACTGGTAGGGGAGATATTAGATAACATGGGTTATCCTGATGCCAAGTACCATCCACCCCCCGGCAGAGGGGGGCGTGGTCAGCCGGTGCGAGAGGAGGGTCAGGTGAGGGTCCTTTGTCGATGCTCTAGCCTGTTCTTCAGCTGCCATGACCTGGTGCCCGTAGACCTCCCTACGAGCACAGAGACAGGGCAGGAGGACTGCGTTGATATGCCGGCAAGGGTCCGGACCATGGAGGACGTGGTGAGGGCCGTGTTGGCCGATGTCGAGCCAGATGAGGAGCCCGGGTCTGAGGTCTCACTCGCCCGGCTGGAGGGCTGGATGGGCCGGGGGCAGCTGCACCGCTTCCTCCCAACCCTGATAAAGGAGCTCAGCACTCTGCTGTACGAACAGATGACGCCCCGCAGGCCTTGGGGCACAGACATCCTGGATCCCAACGAACAGATCTCTTCTTTTGCTCTGGAGGCTGTGAATCAACTTCTTCCTGGGGCTCTCCCGCTCCCACCCCCACCCTCCCAGGGTGTAGATAGACCTTGGTGCGGGTCGAGCTCCGTCCAACAGAACCTCTACCAGACGCCCCCAGATGGTGCCAATGGTGGTCTGGCCGAGCCGGAGGACCACGGAGAAGTGGTAGACCTCTATGTCAACCTGATGGTGGGTCAGGTGATGGAGAACCTCAGGCTGAGTGCAGCCGTCAGCAGGAATGTTCTGCAGTTGGAGAAGTTGGACCTGAGGGACGTTCTGCATCCAAGGAGACCGACGGTACGGGGACGGGTCCTCAGGTCATTCAGGAGGATAAGGATGTCAAGGTCAAAGGTAAAAGCGTGAGTTTGAGTACTCTTTCGTCATTTTAGCAGACACATTTACCCAAAGTGGCAGTTAGTCAGTAGAGAGACTGGTCATTAAGGAGTAGGTAGGGGTTAGACAGTACAGAGACAGGTCTTTAAGAAGCAGGTACTGTACTGTAGGTACTGTAGGTATTGCACCAAGTCAAATTCCTTGTAGGTGCAAACCTACTTGGCAATAAACTTGTTTCTGATTCTGATTCTGAGGTAGGGGTTAGACAGTACAGAGACAGGTCATTAAGGTGCAGGTAGGGGTTAGACAGTACAGAGACATGTCATTAAGGAGCAGGTAGGGGTTAGACAGTACAGAGACAGGGCATTAAGGAGCAGGTAGGGGTTAGACAGTACAGAGACAGGTCATTAAGGAACAGGTAGGGGTTAGACACTACAGAGACAGGTCATTAAGGAGCAGGTAGGGGTTAGACAGTACAGAGACAGGTCATTAAGGAGCAGGTAGGGGTTAGACAGTACAGAGACATGTCATTAAGGAGCAGGTAGGGGTTAGACAGTACAGAGAAAGGTCATTAAGGAGCAGGTAGGGGTTAGACAGTACAGAGACAGGTCATTAAGGAGCAGGTAGGGGTTAGACAGTACAGAGACAGGTTATTAAGGAGCAGGTAGGGGTTAGACAGCACAGAGAAAGGTCATTAAGGAGCAGGTAGGGGTTAGACAGCACAGAGACAGGTCATTAAGGAGCAGGTAGGGGTTAGACAGCACAGAGACAGGTCATTAAGGAGCAGGTAGGGGTTAGACAGCACAGAGACAGGTCATCAGCATGAAGGTTAGGGAGCACAGGTGTAGCCACGGGTGGGCCTGGATGGGCTTAGTCCCGCCTACTTGTCAGTCTTGCCTGTCCAATCAGAGGGTTTTGCTTCGTTTACTCGTTCAATGTGACGCACCGTTGCTCAGTGTTGCCAACTTAGCGTCTTTGTCGCTATATTTAACGAGATTTCAGACCCCCCAGCGACTTTCTTTTTAAAAGCGACTAGCGACAAATATAGCTACTTTTCTGGCGTTCTAGAGCGTTTTTGGAGACGTGATGGATGTACCGTCCCTTTTTACTGCTCTGAGAGTGAGCAGTGAGTTCGTCTGTGCTGTGTGTGTTATCGTGTGTGTCTCGCCTGGCTGCTCGCTCTGCTCAAGGGGCAGTGAGTGCTGCTGCGAGACAGCGTCTTGGATTCTGGCTGCTCGAACACTGCAGGCAGTAGTTGAGGTCGGGCAGAAGAATAGCTTCCAAGAACTGCAATCGAGCATTACAGACCGATCTGCTAATCCTGTCCGTCCTCTGCCATTTTCCGTTCTGTATGAAATTATGGATGCCTTCACTGATGTGATATATGACATTTTGCACACTTTCAAAATGAAAGCAAATAAAAGGCAGCGATTGAGCAGCTCCTCTTTTAGTGAAATGTGTGATAGCCACACCCAATTAAAAATAAATACATAAATAATATATAACACATACAAATGATAATGAAATAAAAAATAATAAGAAATAAAAAAACAACAAAAAGTAACTCCCAGCATGTCTTAATTCACGTCCGCCGGTCCCAAGCCTGGCTAAAGGAGGAACAAAGAAAGGAAGGGAGTTGAATCCTGAGATTAGTCATTTAGCCACTTTGGGCCACTTTTGGGACCGCCTTCAGGTGCTTTTCTCACGGAGGAGTTGGCAACACTGCGGATGCACGGAGGCCACCCAGCAGACAGAACCGAGACACGCCTGTCGCTCTTATGTTCCATCAAACTGGCTCTGCCCACCCGTTTTGTTCGGTGCCCACCCATTTGAACATTTCTGGCTAGGCCACTGTTAGGGTGTATCTCGTGGAGTGATGACAGTGCCAACACATTCACCAGTACACCGTCCTGACAACGCTATCCTGTAGACACCATGACCGTCTGACCTCTCACCACACAGGAGTCCAGGGAGATCAGGAGAAGAAGCCGCGCTGTGGAGAGATCTGAGGAGGAGCCCTGCCACACCTGCAGCTCCACAGCATCGTAGTGAAGACCCATCGATGACGAGACCTTCAGGAATAAACGCTTGCATTGTATTCAGTCAGCTGTCTTAGTTCAGTGGAATTCTTCCACCACCCTGCGGCCTTCTGGGAAACATTGACTTGTCACATGACTTTCCGCTCTACATGACACATCAATATGGAAGATATGAAAGCAGGGCAATTTATTTATGTTATGTTAATGTTATGCTGGTGTTAATGTTATGTTGGTGTTATGTTACATGAAGCACATAAGGTCTAAACAGCCGCCATGCCAGACCAGACTGGCATTGGTTTCCTAGCAACCAGATGCTGACAGAACATAGTTAGACACCCAAAATGCACTGCTTCTATCCATGTTCTCGAGTGTGAATAAACTTGATTGTCCCAAATCATCACCGTTAACACCATCACGTTGTCGAAATAACTACATCAAATTTAAACAAAACAAAGTTAAGGAAAAAGTTTTGTAGGAAATTGTTCAAATAATCACAACTTTGGTAGCTGGCATTCCAATGGTATGTCATTTCCTTGGAAGGAACAGACTCATAACCTGGCAAACACTGCCCTCTAGTGGTGCAGTCACTGCAGCAGGAGACCAACCAGCCTCGTTTCCACCTCAACTCGGCTAACAGAACCCTCTCACAAACTACCTTTCCCATGAGCCTCTCTGCCAAAAGTAAACAAATGTAAGAAATGTCACACCGTTTGGAACAATAAAGTTTGTTTGTTATTTTATTCCAAATCTGTCTACATATTTAACATCAGAAGGCTGCTTTCCACCAGCTGGTTACCCCATGTTGTGATGTCAAGAAGAAGAAAGACCTTGAAATCATCTGGATGACAGAATCTGATGAAATAAAAGGGAGAGCAGGAAATGCTGCACAAAAGAAATCATCCTACCTCCACTCACACACACTCGCACGCACAACAAAATGGATGCCATTTTACTGGACAAGGCCAACGTGGATTCAGTGATGAAACGTCCTCGGCGTCTGACCTCTTGGTGACCTCTGACCTTTTACCTGGTCATGGTGGACGCGGCCTGTGATCATCACCAATATGAAACACTTTAATCACAGGTGACCAGGATGCCTCGTCAACACGCTACAATGCAGGGGTCGCTGGCTGACCTCTGACCCCTCCAGGGCCGGAGGTCAGAGGGTAAGAAACTCTTTGTTTCAGATTAAAAACGTATGAAACAACTAGAAGATGTTTGCACAGTAGAAAAGCAGAGGAGAAATGCATTGTGGGTATTTTCATCCTCTGGGTTGAATGACATCATACAATATACTCCGAGCCTACACCCTTGTGTGTGTGTGTGTGTGTGTGTGTGTGTGTGTGTTTGTGTGTGTGTGTGTGTGTGTGTGTGTGTGTGTGCAGGGGTTACTATGGACTAGATGTCATTAACTCAAACTGAAACTGTAAAGGTCAGTCAGTGTGTGTGTGTGTGTCTACATTGTTCTTCATACACATAACACCAGTTCTGACACAAAGTCCTCAGAAAGGTCCTGAAGCCTCTTGACCTCCCAGACCTGTCTAAGTCTACGTAGAAGTCTCCTATTGGTCCATCCCAGCTCAGATGCCTGATGTCTGGTGTCTGTCCCTGAAGGGACCCTGACCTCATTTGGTCCTGTAGTCCCTCCTCCCCTGGTCCTGTAGTCCCTCCTCCCCTGGTCCTGTAGTCCCTCCTCTCCTGGTCCTAGTCCCTCCTCCCCTGGTCCTGTAGTCCCTCCTCCCCTGGTCCTAGTCCCTCCTCCCCTGGTCCTGTAGTCCCTCCTCCCCTGGTCCTGTAGTCCCTCCTCCCCTGGTCCTGTAGTCCCTCCTCCCCTGGTCCTAGTCCCTCCTCCCCTGGTCCTGTAGTCCCTCCTCCCCTGGTCCTAGTCCCTCCTCCCCTGGTCCTGTAGTCCCTCCTCCCCTGGTCCTGTAGTCCCTCCTCCCCTGGTCCTAGTCCCTCCTCCCCTGGTCCTGTAGTCCCTCCTACCCTGGTCCTGTAGTCCCTCCTCCCCTGGTCCTAGTCCCTCCTCCCCTGGTCCTGTAGTCCCTCCTCCCCTGGTCCTGTAGTCCCTCCTCCCCTGGTCCTAGTCCCTCCTCCCCTGGTCCTGTAGTCCCTCTTCCCCTGGTCCTGTAGTCCCTCCTCCCCTGGTCCTAGTCCCTCCTCCCCTGGTCCTGTAGTCCCTCCTCCCCTGGTCCTGTAGTCCATCCTCCCCTGGTCCTGTAGTCCCTCCTCCCCTGGTCCTGGGTGCACTCAGTCCTTCCCCCCAAGCAGGTCTGTGGGGGGGTGGGGCTTAGTAGATGGGGGCAGGGGGCGTGGCGGAGGGAGAGGCTTCATCCTGGAGCTGACTCCTCCTCCTCCTCCTCCTCCTCCTCCTCCTCCCCCGTCGCTGTCTGCCCTGTCTGAGGCAGAGGAGGAGGGGGGAG
>JAXIVH010000662.1:0-2500 GCA_036785325.1 Urophycis tenuis
GCCCATGGTTTGTTGGTTCCATCCCTAAGGGCATGCTTGAGCAAGGCACCTTACCCTTACCATTATACTGCTGTATCCAAATTTATTGTCAGGCCCTTTGCAACAAGTCAAACGCGCGAAAGTTGATGAAAAATAGAATTCTAGTCAAGTCAAGTAAACTTTATTGTCAGTTTTCATGAATGTACAGGACATACACGAAAACCGAAATGCCTTTTCCCTCGATCCCTGGTGTGAGACGCGCATGCAAAATATAAATATAGATATATAAAAATATAGAATACAAAAAATCTAAATAAAAAAGGGGTTGGGAATATATACAAATGATATAAAGAGTTTTGAGGACTGACAAGACAGAGCGATATGGTTAGAAATGAGTAGAGATGCACACAGGTACAGAAAGACCTTTGGAGGAGGGACAGAGAGGCACGACAGAGGGAAGGGGGGGCAGTGAGGCATGAAAGCGAGGCAGAGAGTGGGTGAGAACAAGAGGGAAAGAGACCTTGTAGAACTAGGAAAAGAGAGATACCTAAACGATACAGTGACAGGGAGAGAGAGGGAACGGTACGGACATAGAGGGGAGTAAGAGAGACGAGAGAGAGAGAGAGAAGCATGAGAGATGGATGAGCCCAATCATCCTCTTATTTTCCTCGGCGGCGGTGACCATCTGTCAGAGCGGAGCGGAGAAACAGAAGGAAAATAATAGAAATGTGGTGAATGATGGAGCAGGCTAATTAAAGAAATGGCCTGGATCTGTACTCCCTGCAGATTGTGGCGTAATTAAACCATTACTGGGCAGCCCCCTCGCAGGTACCCGTAGATCCTCTCTCGCGCCCCCACCTTACACCACACACGCGCACACACACACCTATCCCGCACACACACACACACACACACACACACACACACACTCACACACACACACACACTCTCTCCCTGACACACACACACACCACACACACCCTTCGCCGCTGTAATGATTACAATAAGTGTGAGGGTGAATGCGCCGGGCGGCCAGGGCGTTTACATACACACTCCATTTAGCTCACTCAGACATGTCAGTGTGTTCATTAATCATGCGCTGTTTTTTAACCTGGACGGAGGAGCCCGACCGCCGCCTCCCCATGGTCCTACGGCCCCGCCTGCTCAGCAGACAAGATCCATTTTCGGCAAGACAGAAAGGAAAAACACCTTGAGCTGTTGAATTTAGCGGCCCCGGTGTAGAGTTCTGTGGACGTGTGGACTGCGGTCTGGGATACAGGAACCAGGACCAGGCGAATGGGTGGAAGAGAGAGAGAGATGAGAGAGAGAGAGAGAGAGAAGAGAGAGAGAGAGTGAGAGAGAGAGAGAGAGAGGAGAGAGAGAGAGAGAGAGAGGAGAGATGAGAAGAGAGAGAGAGAGAGAGAGAAGAGAGAAGAGAGAGAGAAGAGAGAGAGAATGAAGAGAAAGAGAGAGAATGAGAGAGAGAATGAGAGCGAGAGAGAGAGAGAAAGAGATAGAGAGAGAAACAGAGAGAGACCCACGAAAGGAGGAGGGACAGAGAGAGAGAGAGAGAGAGAGAGAGAGAGAGAGAGAGAGAGAGAGAGAGAGAGAGAGAGAGTGGTAGAGTGATATAGAGGGTGGCAGAAAGAAGCCAGGAGAGCTAGATAGGTACGGGAGAAGTGTGTGATGGCGTGGCATCTTGAACAGAATACTGAACATATGACCAGGACCCGCTGTTCAGGTCCCCCAGGGTGGGGCGGGCGCGTGTGTGCGTGTGTGTGTGCGTGTGTGTGTGCGTGGGTTTGTGTGTGGAGCTTTGGAGGAGGCGCGAGATAGGCTCTTTGTTTCCTGCTGTATAACATTCACTTGTATTCTTAACGTATTTTGGGTGGTGTTCTGCATCTTGCAAGGTTCCCCTGGTCCCAGATATCCTGGGACTATGGTTGGAACACATCTTCGTACTCAGTTAAGTTAGAGCTACAGGGAAGGTTAGAAGTATGAGATGGTGTAAATGTGTGTGAACAGATTTTCTTATTAAGTGGTTGTTTTAAACTAGCCAGCTGCTTCCTCCGGTGAGGAGAGCAGAATATCTTAAATAAAATAAAATAAAATGAGGACGCGGAAAGGACGAGCAAACGGAACGGAGAACCGAGGGTGGACAGAAGAACCGACAGACACGGGGAGGAGAAGAAATGCAGAACAATATCCACCAATAGAGCCGTAGATCCTGTTTCTCTGGGTGATGCGGTGAAACGTTGATGCATTGTGTTATTCTGGCCTGTAGGAGGAAAACTAAGGTGTCACCTCCCAAAAAAAAGTGGAATCTGTTTTCTTACGGATCCACCAGGGATGTGATTACAAAATCCATGCTATTTATTACTCTCCAAAGCCTCACTTGTTTTCCAGAACTTGGATGTTTACGGCCAACACTGGAGAACCCCCAGAACCAACGTGGACACCCTGGAACCCGCAAGGAGAACCCCATGGGGGGAGACAGAGATAGAGAGAATATGAGGAATAA
>JAXIVH010000662.1:7500-10000 GCA_036785325.1 Urophycis tenuis
GTCCAGGGAAACGGATTTCGTATGTTTGTTTTCCAATCGACAACAAAAAAAGTCAATCAAATTTCCTCTTTGGCAACCTGTTGTGATGTTCTAGTCAGACAGACAACCTGTCGTGGTGTTCTAGTGAGACAGACAACCTGTCGTGGTGTTCTAGTGAGACAGACAACCTGTCGTGGTGTTCTAGTGAGACAGACAACCAGTTGTGGCGTTCTAGTAAGACCAGGCTAAGCAGAAGGAACACAAATGAACAAAATGACGGGCAGGGTTAGCTCGCCAGGGTGTGCCAGAATGCTCTGCCTACTCTCTGATGTGTGTCACACGCCTAAAACACACCCAGAACATGCCTAGAACACGCATGGAGGCCAGGGTCCAGTTCCCCCTCCTGGCTCCTTCACCCTGACGTTCCTTCCACACCACCACCCTACAAACTCATTTCTCAAAGGTGTTTATGGAAAGCCTTCAACCCGACAAAAAAATCATCCACCAGAAACAGCGGGCGAAGAACATTTTTTCAAATGTAAAGAGTTTGTCCTAATCAGTTTCGAATGGCCCCCGAACGCTTAAGAACTGAACTCCTTTTCCTTGTGGTTTTGAGGGTAGTGGGCTTGTCTTTTTTTTTTTTTTTTGCGGTGTTTTATATTTCAGAATTTTTAAGCAATACATATATAACAAATTATGCCCATCAGCTTCTCATGTTAGACTAGTCTTTGGCCTGGCTGGCGTGCTAGCTGTAGCAGGGGCTAGAGGTCTGCCAAGGCCAAAACCCACTGGAAAAAAGTGTGTGGGTTGAGCTATGGATTCAGTTAGGCCTTGTCAACATCAGCTGCAGATTCTTCTGGAACATGCTTTTAAAAAATAAAATGCTGTTGCATGGGATGGACCACCAAGGAGTTTACCTGCTGAAGAAGGGTTTGGGGTTCAGGGTTAGTGAAGACACTTCGGAAACAAATGGCCCCAACAGACAATTTCTTTGCTATCAATTTGGAAAAAGCCCCCCTCGTTGAGAAATCCACAAGAGCAGTGTATCCGTTTTGAATAATTGCACATTAACCTACTCAACCCCCCCTCTGCTGTATATTCCATCACACAAACTCAACTACATCGTCGAACGTATTATTCAATATTTGACGGAATACCACATGAAAAAACAAAACCAAAAAAGCATCGCTAACTGGAAGATTCCCTCTGTGACGTGGCTGAAGAGGCCCTGCGATGGCGCGGAGTCCACAGGCCACAGAGATGATTGAGAAATGACTTGAGCGTGGCTCTTCACGTGTTTCACATTTCCCCTTCTGCTTGAAGTGCAATGGACCGGTCCTCCGCATTTCCCACCAGAAGTTTACGAAACTGTGGTCGGAATTTCAGGCCATTATCTTAATAAGTGCGATTACAATGCGAGGGACGCTTGTGAACGAGCGCCCCGCGGCTTCCATCTTTCTGTCGGAACAAGTAAGTGTTTTTTGGCGCAAAACTTTCCCCCCCGGGGCCATTCTCACGGGCGATATAGGACCACCGCCTTCCCCTCCCCCCAGTTTCCAACGGGTATTACCGTCAATATTAGACCTGCGTGAGCAAATGGGACCCAAGTGTGTCTGTCCAGGGCTCTTTCACGCGTGACTCTCTGACTGTGAGCGGTGACTCGCGCGGCTTCACCTCACAGTGTACCGATGTTTATTGCGTTTATTACAAGCGTGTTGTGTGTGTGTGTGTGTGTTTTTCAATTGGCGCGTTTCAGCCCCCCTAAAAGGCCACGTCAGCGTATGTTTTTTGTTTTTTTTACGAAAATCTACATATAGACGTCAAGCATTTTCCGTGATTGCAACCTGTTTCTCTGTGTTGTATATTTTCTGAGTTTAAATTAGCCGTGATGATCACACAAGCGAATGGGGGGTTTGGGGGGTGGGGGGGCAATTTGAGTGAGTCGTGCAGGCACACGCACGTTTATTTGACTGCGAGAGTGCGCACCACTAAATGACTGTGTATTATGTGATGTAAAACAAATCCTCCATCCAACACTCTTAATTCATGGCTACTTTAAGACTTAACCTTCACACTCACAGCATTCAATAAAACTCTATAATTTGTTCTCTGACTCCAATTCAAGCAACCTGACTTACATCCACTAAAGTTATGGCAAATCCCCGTTTTTCCTTTAAATTATGTTTTTATTTCTTTTTCTCCCCCTCCCACGCCCAGGTGGAAAGACTCTCCGAGATCCAGCTTTTTTTTAAATGGATTTAAATGAGAATGACGTGTAATAAGAATAATAATATTCTGCCGAGGTCAGCTAATATGCCAGGGTCATCAAGCTGTATTATCAGTTTATACAAGCGTAATGTCAAGCTGTCGGTCAGTTGGTGATATAAATGTATCATCCACAGGGTGACAAATAGTCATAAACACTCAATAGTCACAGCAGAAACATAATCCCTACACTGCTAGGTCAGTCAGGCGTCTGACTTGCATGTGAAGTTTGCGCAGCGTCGTTTCACACTTTAAA
>JAXIVH010000662.1:15000-22500 GCA_036785325.1 Urophycis tenuis
GGTAACAGGAAGGGGAGAGGGGCATTGCAGACAGATGTGGGTCCCAGCTGTCATCAAACCGACCAATCACGAGTGCTTGCCTTGAAGACCATCACATCCTTGACGTATACGCGGCTCTTGCACAACAGTAGGTATTACGCTGTGTACACAGACCCGGATATGCAGCAGGATAATGTAAGAGTATCAGACCCATGTCCCCAGTATTGATCTGTTCCATGTGTTTGGTTCCTTCTCCGGTGAGGGTCAGTGGGCCTTCCGGCACGTTCCCCTGACGTCTCAGGTCAGGTAGGACGGCTGGAGGATGACTCTGTCACACAGGCTTTCTCTAATGACTGGGTGAGTGGTTGGAAATTAGAAACATTGAGCACCAACGACATAAGGCCTACGACGCACACACACACACATGCACACACACCCAGCAGCCAATCAAAACGGCGCCCGGGCAACGGGAAAGGGTCCGGACAGCTAGAGCAATTTGAGACAGGGCTTTAAAAAAATAGGAGATTAGAGGAAATATGGAGGAAGAACGAGAGAGACAAGGAGGAGGCGGAGGGTGAGGGATGAAACCAGAGGAGGGAGATGATGAAGATAGGGTTCAGGAGGAAGAGGAGGAAGAGACAGGAAGGGGGCTCCACACCGATCTGATGTTTAACTCTAACAGCTACAGCTCCAGGCTCAAAGTTCAGCAGTTCCTTTCACCCTTCAGATATCCATCACATCAACTCCACACCAGATATCTCCAGCTTCCTCACGGCGTGCTGCGGACACAAGGGTCAACAGCTCGGAATGCAGCAACTCCAAAATAAGTCGAGCATTGAAGTCGACTAACAACGGAGACAACCCCCGAGGGCATCTCGTCGTCTTCCACTGCCACTGTGGCATCCAGTAACCTCTCGTTAGCGGAGAAGAAGCGCCGCTTTCCCTCGCCGTTTTTTTTTTTTTTTTTTTTTCACGGTCACGCGGCCCAGCCATAGCCTAGCACATGCGCTGGCACTTGTTATGCTAAGTCCCTGTCGTCGGGGGTTCCAAAATGGGAAAATGTTAAACAAATAGCACAATGCTCCCAATAACACACCGTGGCAGCCCCGCAACGGCAGGAAACGCAATGGAACTTCCTCCCAGGCGAAATTCCACAAAGAAAAAAAAGAAAAAAAAACCCACAAAATGGTGACTCACGGCGACGACGACGACGGGACCTGCGGCCGCGCGTGTGCGCCTGCGACAGGTCTCACGGTGGTCAGCCTCGGTCGGCACTCCCCCCCCCCCCCCCCGGCTGCAAAACCCCCCAAGAGGCCCGTTGACACTTTCTGGACGAGGCCTGTCCTCGCCGAGGTGCCGCCGGGCGGCGGTGACTCAGCGGGCGACGCGGGCGACTCATTAACCGAGGGCCACTTTCCAGTGGGGTTGTTTTCTAATGAGGCAGGGAAATTAGGTGATTAGGCTGAGGGCAGCGCCTTGCTTTTTTAGGCACAAAGGAGTGGCCGGGACCCAGCCCACCGCCGTCTGCTTGGTGAAGGAGTCATTATGTACATACAGTGCACTGCAACAAAAGTGAAGACAGTCGGTGGCTCTGTGTTTTTTGGGGGGGGAGGCTTCAGAGTAGCCTACGTACATGTACAGTACGTACATGGATGAAATGCGTGGTTGTTTCATGTGAGTTTGTAATGCCGTTGAGGGGGAGGACACATTGTGAACTCACACACTAGCAGTGGTTAATCTTTGTATACTAGCAACGGTTAACCTAGCAATTGAAATGCTTGAAACTTGTTCCGGTGACTTTCTTACTGTATTAGCAGCAATGAAATGTTTCACCTACATATGACAAAAGTACTCTTTGTAAGTCGCTTTGGATAAAAGCATCTGCTAAATGCCCTAAATGTAAATGTAAATGTAATTGTCACACACCGCTTAAGAGCATGATCAAAGTATTAGGGTCACGTACAAATGCAATAAAACGTAGTCGAAAACATGGGGGAGGAAAGCAGAGTGTAAAACAAAATACAAAAGCTAAAAGTCAGTCCTAAAAATGAATGACAGGTTTCTATAGCAACCAGTATTTTTTTTTGTTGCTGTCACTGTTATCGTTCGCTAACCTAACGCTCACCTTGTGTCTGCATCTCCTTCCATCTCCTCCAGGCTTTCAGCACCTTGCTCTAGCGCCAGACCCGTGAGTGTGGCCTAATGAATGACTGTTTGTGTGTTCATGTGCGTGGGTGTCCTTGCATGAGCTTGTGTAATCGCGCATGCGTGTGTGTGTGTGTGTGTGTGTGTGAGTTTGCCCATGCAAATGCTTGTGTGTGCATGTGCACACACGCATATGCATGTACAAACACGCATATGCATGTACACACACACATGCATGTACAAACACACATATGTATTTATGCACGCGTGTGTGCCTGTGATTCATTTCTGCAATATCACCACCAGGAGTTGTGGTGATGAAAGGCTTCAGCTGACACCTCATCACCAACACAACACACTCCTCCCCCCTCTGCCTCCCCCCTGGGTTCCTCCCTTGGGGGTGGGGGTTGCTGCCTGCCTTGAGTCTAACACGTTTTACGTTGAAACACCATGGACTCATTTGTTGCACTATCCGTAGTTACAGTCCCAGTATTCGGGATCAGCACAGTGGTGAGGGAGCTGGATGTCCAGCCGGTAGGATTCTGGGCTCTAACCCCATTGTCCACAGTGTAACCAGTAGGATCCTCCAGGGATGCCCTTAAGGAGCCTGCCTGCTCCGCGGTGACCTTGATCTGAAGCCACTGTGAGCAGCGCCGGATCAGAGAGTCTGCCGAACGACCCAGCGGTGCCTGGAAGAGGCAGGGCGAGTCATAAAAAGAAATCATTAAAACCGCAAAAAATATGTTTTTTACTGCTCGACTTTCAACCCAAATGTCACTATAGGCAGGCAGAAAAGTGGGCTTGGTCTTTTTTTTTTTTTTCTCTCGTAAGGTCACAGACAGACAGACTCGCTGCGCTGTGGCGCTGTCTCAAAACGCTAGTCAAATAAACGACTGGACTTCTCCGTTCCACCCCTCCCCCGCCCCGCCGCCGAAAATTAAGAGATTTTAACAAAAATAGTCTGAAAACGAGACAGAGAAAGAGAGAGAAAGAGAGAGAGAGAGAGAGAGAGAGAGAGAGAGAGAGAGAGAGAGAGAGAGAGAGAGAGAGAAAGGAAGAGTGAAAAAAAACATTACGGGCACCTCTCCCTGTGTTTACCTTTGCAATTTCGGCCAATTTGTCTAAATTGCTTAGCGGACCTCACCGGGCAAAAAAAAAAAAAAAAAAAGAGCCCGGCAGTAAAAAGCATATGCTTTATGTCAGAAAGCAAGCGGACGATGACTGATCACCTTCATTTTGTGTCGGCTGCCTGGCGCGCGGCTCTAAACTGTGTATTCTTTCCATGGCGCCAAATCACCTGTCTCACGTTTCAGGCTTCTTTTATTTATCGGTCTAAAGGAGCTGCTTTTTCTCAATAATATGGATTTTTTTTTTTTTTGTCCCTTTTTCCTCCCTCCCCCCGCTTTCTGCGTCGGCATAACCCAGACGACATTAGATTGTAACTTTGACCTCATTTGATATAATTGCAATATATGTTTAGTTCTCTCCAGGGTTCCCCATGCGGCTGGACGTTTAAGTAACTTTAACATTAGGTTTGATGCCATATATATAAATAGATATATGCTATATGTGCCGTATGTATACAGGTATATATATATGTAAAAAAATAAAAAGTTGTACAAATTTAATTTGTCAGGGATCAGGACTGTCAAAAAAATGTTGAAAATTACAACCATCAGGAGCAATTGGAGAGTAATGTTCTCGAACGCTGTGCGGAGCGTACGAACGGAGGGCAACGGATCCCGGCCAATTTCCCCTGTTGATTTGGCTTCCTATGGATCACTGGCTGGTAGGTGGAAAACGAAAGCATGTTTGAGGCAAGAAAAAACAATGTCGCCATTATCAGAAGTCTCGTGGCATTTTCCTGGGCAATAAAGCAGTGTGTATTCATGCAAAAGCCGGGACACGCGGCTACGGCTACGAGATGCTATCTTAATGTAATCCACTCATTTTGTTAAGGCACGGCCATTTCAAGGACACAAACGGCCAAGTCACTTCTCATTTCGGTCATGATAAGGCTGTTGCGCCACAGGTAATTGAAGACTATTGAATGAATGCCTGTGCCACCATGGGGAGTGCAGGCATGAAGTCATTCTACGCTTTTAAATGCCTAAAGTTAAGCCTAAACATAGTCCCATGTCTCCACTTCACACAGAAGGTAATGACATCTTATCGTTCTCCTCGTTGTTCTCCATGCGCAGATCTGGAGTGTGCTGGAGGGAGCTGCAGAGGCCGTCAAAAGATAACAAATAAGGTCCCTTTATTTTGGAACGGGAGCCAGGAAAGGATCAAATGTGACCGTGGGTTTGAACCCAGAACCTCAAACAACCTAAACACAAGACTATCATGGTAGTCTTGTGTTTAGGTTGTTTGAGGTTCTGGGTTCTGGACCTTTTGAGTGAACAAACACATTCAGTTTCCCGAGCCACCTGAATGCAAGATAACTGTGACTTTTGATAACTATTCAATAACTATTCTGTCATTCATGAAAAAAAAATACTTGGAACATGTCTTTAAGGATCATGTAGCGGTCGTGGCCATCGTGCTGCTTCAGCTCGGAGTCAAACCCCTTAACCACGATACCACAGTAGGCTACTATTGTTACTCAAATAAGCTGAGCTGGCACTGGGCTAATCACTACAGTGTTCGGTAGTGAAGAACAGAGGGGCTAGGCTAGCTAGGTTAGCTATGTTAGTCAGAATAGAGGGACTAGGTTAGCTACGTTAGTCAGAAGAGAGGGGCTAGGTTAGCTACGTTAGTCAGAAGAGAGGGGCTAGGCTAGCTAGGTTAGCTATGTTAGTCAGAAGAGAGGGGCTAGGCTAGCCAGGTTAGTCTGAGAAGAGGGGTTAGGTTAGCTACGTTAGTCAGAAGAGAGGGGCTAGGTTAGCCAGGTTACTCAGAAGAGAGGGGCTAGGTTAGCTAGGTTAGTCAGGTTAGCCAGAAGAGAGGAGCTACGTTAGCTAAGTTAGCCAGGTTAGTCAGAAGAGAGGGGCTAGGTTAGCTAGGTTAGTCAAAAGAGAGGGGCTAGGTTAGCTAGGTTAGTCAGAAGAGAGGGGCTAGGTTAGCTAGGTTAGCCAGGTTAGTCAGAAGAAAGGGGCTACGTTAGCTAAGTTAGCCAGCAGGTTAGCTAGCGGGGGGACACGAAACAGTCACCGCACACGTCCTCCCGGGCCCCCGTGCGTTCTCTCACCCAGATAAGGGCAGGCACCGGGGACTCGCTTGGGTTCATCTCAGGAAGCCTGGTGAGCGTGGAGCCGAGGGAGGGCGGCAGGCCTACAAGCACAGAGCGTGTAGAAGGCCCCCGAGTCCCGTACTGTAATTCCTCACCAGCTCACGGGACCGGCGAGGGACCCGCGTCATCACTTATTGACCCAGGCAGCAGGCGATGCGTCATGGCGGCCGGGCTGGGTTGTGTCACAAGAAAAAGAAAAAAAAAAACATCCAAGGCTCCGACGCCGTGGTCAGGTTGGTGGAGGTACAGTGAATCCTCCTGTGATTGGCTGGGAGGCAGAAGTAGGTATAAGTGTGGGGTTTTTTATTTTTTTTTATGAGTGGTGCGTTATGTGATAAATCACAGCATCCGCATGGGGACCGTTTCATGACATCATTCACGCTACATTTCCAACAGAAAGTCCGGTTTTGATTGGGGCTGTAAATCTCTTTTGCTGTGTCCTTTCTCCCTCGCTCTTTTACATTTTTTACCTATTTACCTATATAACATATTTCTTTCTTATTTACCAGTACCATAACACACACGCACACACACACATACACACACACACGCACACACACACGTACTTCTGAGAAGTCGGAAACAGTCAGTAATGTCCAGATCCAGGGGAAACGATGTTTAATGGTTAGCCGAAAAATAAATTAGCCAATGAGGATTAAACGGGAGGAAGGTTAGAGGCCACAGCACAGTGCAGTACTTTAGCCAGCTAGCTAATCATTTAAGCTGCTGATTTACTGGTCATGATCTGCATTACAGTTCAAGCTTTACAACAAACCCACACAAACTAGTAATGAACGGTCTTATTCGAACCAGCCCCCTCGTGTCCAAACTCTGAAAAAAACCAAATCGCTCGGCTCATTGGTTTACCGCCAATAGCGATGACTCCGAAAGGACTTCTGTAGCTAACATGTTTTCCCTTCTTTTTTTTTGATCCGGCTTCCAGCGTAACCATGCTCGCTCACAACACATCACAAACGCTCGCCAAAAATCGAACCCGCTGAGGTCACCGCGTTGGACCGGGAACTCCGGCAGGACCCGCGGGCCCCCCGAACCAGACGACGCTGGAATTGAATTAGCGCTATATAACGTGACCTAGCCGCTTTTTCATCCGAAGCCCGAGGCCTGACCTCGCCGAAAGCCCATTTGTTTGGTTTGTCTATAGCGCCCTCCGACAGGCGCGCGCTGGTTTCCTCTCCAGGGCGACAGGTGATGTGCAAGTCGTTTCATTGGTTGAAAAAAAAAGAAAAAAAAAGGGGGTGGGGTCACTGGGGTCCACAGTGAGTGATGACATCACTGTATCATCCAACCCTCAGAGGACTCCCGAGAATTCCTCATGGAAGTACTGAGAATGAGACAACGTCAGCAGGACAGGGGGCAGGGGAGGGCAGCCAAACACGCACTCCGGCGCGTATTGTTTTTGGTTTCAGTTTTAGAGATTATAATACATTTTTAGAGTCATTTAACCATTCACCACCGTCAGCAAAAGTGGCAGCTGCTTTGCACCAGACTTGAGAAGATTGACATTCCTCTCTCTCTGCAACATTCATTAAAAGTTTCCCCCCGCATATTGAACACTGCCGCAACGCTCATAACTCCCCTAATTATGGTTATGCCTCCACATAATCCTGTTTTGGTGTCTCTCTCTCACACATTATTGCTAGAAAAATACATAAATCAGAAAAGTATACACCATATGTCTGCATCAGAATGCAGAGGGGATAGCCCCCTCTCTCTGAGCTGTCCTAACGGCTCCAATGTACATTTCAACTGACATTCCATTTCCCACAATCCTCAGCTCGGGTGTCACGGAATAACACCGAGCAACTCTCGCCCTCCTCCAACTCTGGCACGCTATTGGCCGGTGTTAAGGTAACCGGCGCCAAGAGCAGGTGGTTACGGTGCGGACTGCTATGTAATGTCTGGTGGCAATTAGGTGTAATACAGGATGTCAAAGCCCGCTCCGCTAGACAGCCTACTGCCTAATGTTAGCTGGGCTACGTGTACTTAGCATGTGCAGCCCAGGGCCAAATTAGCAAAGAGCTATGACCTGGTTTTCCTCCATGGCAAAGGCCATGGAGGTATAATACCGTCTGAGAAAGTGGGCTAGCGGGCTAGCGCTAAAGCCCAGACAGCTCAGCGTGAAG
>JAXIVH010000662.1:31135-33635 GCA_036785325.1 Urophycis tenuis
GTGTATTCCAGTGTGTGTCCCAGTACGTGTGTGTGGTCCCAGTACATGTGTGTGTGTTCCAGTGTGTGTTCCAGTACATGTGTGTGTATTCCAGTGTGTGTCCAGTACATGTGTGTGTATTCCAGTGTGTGTTCCAGTACATGTGTGTGTATTCCAGTGTGTGTGTGTGCTCCAGTGTGTGCTCCAGTAATGGTCCGCCACCACTCCCCCACCCCCCACCCCCCCCCCCAGACACCCAGGGGGTCCGCCCGTATGTAACACACACCCTGTGGAACCCAAGCCCACGGAGGGCCAGAGGTGCGGTGCCTGAGCCCGGCTCGGTCGGGACGCCTACATGGCCCCCGGGGTTAGCGAGCACCTCGTGATACAGGACCCCAAGGAATCAATAGTTTGACTGCATTTTGATTTCAAGTATTGCAAGCCCAACGCATGAGCAACGCGATGCCCTGGACATGTCAAGTCAGCGTGTTTGTGTTGTGTGTGCGTGTGTGTGTGCGTGTGTGGGTGTTGTGTGTGTATGTGTGTGTGTGTGTGTGTGTGTGTGTGTGTGTGTGTGTGTGTGTGTGTGTGTGTGTGTGTGTGTATGTGCAGTTAGAGTATTCTATGGGCCTGGCTCATCGTAGCACTCAAAGGTTGAAACCCAAACGTGTATTTGGTGTGTGTGTGTGTGTGTGTGTGTGTGTGTGTGTGCGTGTGTGTGTGTGTGTGTGTGTGTGTGTGTGTGGGGCACAGAAGCGTGAAACGTGATTTAGATTCAGCGTGGAATGATTTTTCACTGCAGGTCAGTTGATTGAATCGAGTGTTTGAAGTGAGGCGGAGACCAGGTTCATGATGATATAATATATATATTATATTATATACAGTATATATTATTATATACATTATCGATGGACTGAAATTGAATTTGAACCACTGTGCTGCTCTGTTTCGACATGCGTGTCGACAAACACACTCCCCCTGTTTTCTTTGGATGGCTTCGACTCTGTGAGTCTGAGAAGACCTGGCTTTACGGTAAGCGTGGAGAAATCTGTATCAACTGAAACCTCCCAGGCCGTCCCTACTACTATCCGCCACGTCACGTGACTTCTGGCCCGGCTGTCAGCGCCTGGGAAGAACCGCTTCGGATTGTGCCCACGTTTTTGGGTGAAAGCGGTTTTGACCTACATGCAAGTGATGTGAGACTCTGAGTCACAGTTGTGAATGTATCACCACGATGAAACCACCGCCAAGTGTCCTCAGCTGTGATGTGGATGGAGCATCGCCGGTTTAATTCCTCAGTCGGATACGTCAGGGGGGAGGAGAGGAGGAGAGACATTGTGTTTGGGACTGCCACAGAACATTCCGGATTTACAGCAGCTGCAACTCTCTTGAGTCCCACGATGCCTTCTGATGTACGAGCCCTACGACGCATTTACTCATCTTCTGAATCTCGTCCCGCGCGCGGACCCAGATGCACACACACACACACACAGGCACGCACGCACTCACACATGCACACACATACACACACACTCACACACACACCACAAACAATCCTGAAACATATCCAATGCATTTCGGTATTTCACTTTAATCCACACACGCACACACACACACACACACACACACACACATGTTCAACCCACACACATGTTCAACCCGCACACACACACACACACAAACACACACACACACGCACACGCCGCACACACTGAGACACGGCCCTAAGCTCCTCCCAGACCCATAAATGATATCGTCGCTGGGGGGGCAGGGGGGGGGGCAGGGGGGGGGTAGTGGTGGTGGGCGGTTGGAAGCGGGGGTCCTCTGTGCCTGATTGGTCATCAACACACACGCACGCACACGCGCACACAGGCGCGTGTGTGTGCGTGAGAGCGCTGCGTTAGCATGTGGCGGTGCGTGAGATGTCGTGACGTGCTCTACACAGCTCACTGCGCACATACTAAACACTCCGGGCCACCCCGTCCATCACCGGAGGGGGGGGAGGGGGGGGGGGGGGGGGGGGGGGGGGGGGGCGGGGGCAGGTAAATAAGGGAAGGAAAATACAGGGACGCCCACGCAGCCGCGGCGCCTGATGGAGTATTCCCCTGGTGTGTTTGTGAGGGAGAGAGGGAGAGAGAGGGAGAGGGGGGGGGGGAAGAGAGAGAGTGGGGGAGAGAGAGGGGGATAGAGAGAGAGTGAGAGAGAAAGAGAGGGAGGGAGAGAGAGGGCGGAGGGAGAGAGAGGGGAGAGAGAGAGAGAGCTGGGAGAGAGAAAGAGGGGGGAGAGAGAGAGAGAGAGAGGGGGGGAGAGGAGAGAGAGAGAGAAGGGAGAGAGGGAGAGGGAGAGAGAGAGAGAGGGAGCGAGGGAGAGAGGGGGAGAGAGAGAGAGGGGGGAGAGAGGGATAGAGAGAGAAGGAGAGAGAGAGGGAGAGAGGGAAAGAGAGAGAGTTCCTCTGTAGGCGTCACGTTGACTGTTACTGTAATTTGTCCGGGACTTAACGATGAATTCTTTTAATTGGTTT
>JAXIVH010000662.1:38635-58306 GCA_036785325.1 Urophycis tenuis
ATCTGAGACCCTTCTGTAACTCGTGAGTAACTGCCGCAGTAACTCATTAGTAACTGCACCAGTAACTCATTAGCAACTGCACCAGTTAACTGTGCGATCTCCCTCTGTCGCTGGATCACGTGCAGGCGGCTTTCTCCCTGCGTCTCCTTTCTCCTCAGTCTGGAGCACGCAGGAAGCCTGGAGAATGAAAAGAAAAGAAAGAATCCCTGGTCCAAGCCCCTGTTGTCACTAAGGACTCTGATTTACAGCTAGGAACAGCAATGAAAAGTCCTCCGGTTTTTAAGGAATCATTTTAATTTGTTTTTTTTTCTCCCTTTCTCTGCGTCTCCTTCTCTCTCAGGTTACTGTGCCATGTCTCAGTGCTGCCAGTTGCCTGAGAAAAAGCTTAAGTAATTTCTTTTCTTCTGCCTCCCTCTTTCTCTCTCTCTCTCTCTCTCTCTCTCTCTTTTCCTGGTCCTTTCCAGCCCAGACTGACAGCTAGCGGAGTAAGGAAGGTAGCTTGGACACGAGTGGTTTCGCCGTGGCTGCGCACACCAGCCATGTTTGATTGGCGCCTGGCTCTCGGGCTGTGGCTCCAACGTGAGTCAGCGAGACTGGGCACACACACACACACACACACACACACACACACACACACACACACACACACACACACACACACACACACACACACACACACACACACACACAGACACACACACACACACACACACACACGCTCACACACACACGCACGCACACACACACATCACACACACACACACACACGCACACACACACACGCACGCACACACACGCACACACACACACACAGGCATGCACACACTCAGACACACACACACATACACCGAACACTCTCATATCCACATGGATGCACACACACACACACACACACACACAAACACACACACACCCACACCCACACACACACACACACACACACACACACACACCCACACACACACGTGCGCACGCAAGGCTAAATGCGTGCAGACCCAAACGCCGTCGTCATGGCAACAAGGGTGAAGAATGGCGCGCAGTGTTTTGCTTCCTGAATGTTTTTTTGTTGGAGTTAAGTTGATAGTTTTGGAAACTCATTTATTCAACAGTCTGAGGAGATGGAAAAGGACCCAGTAGGTACGAACCTGACCTTTAGAGCTGGGAACACACTTGGTCGGGTCTCCTAAACAGCCATGTTTCCTGTTGTTGTAACCAGTAAATCCACATGAAATCACAATGAGCATGTGTTTTGCATAGCGATGATGCCTACTCATGAAATCGGGGGCTGGAGCCTGTCGGGGCGAGGTCACCCCCATGACAAGACACAATGACATGTTCAGAGCGCTACGGTGGACCTGTGTGCACCAAAACCAGCCAAAGAACACGATGTATGCCCCATTATGTACATATATATTACAGACACCTGAACCTGGCTAGTGAGTGGTAATGAACCAGGCCAGTGAGTGATAAGATAATGACCAAGGCTATTGAGTGGTATTGAACCAGGCTATTGAGTGGTAATGAACCAGGCTCATTAGTGGTAGTGAACCAGGCTTGTGCGTGGTAATGACCCAGGCTAGTTCGTGGTAGAACAAGGGTAGTGAGTGATAATGAACCAGGCTATTGAGTGGTAATGAACCAGGCTAGTGAGTGATAATGAACCAGGCTATTGAGTGGTAATGAACCAGGCTAGTGAGTGATAATGAACCAGGCTAGTGAGTGGTAATGACCCATGCTAGTGAGTGGTAATGAACAAGGCTCATTAGTGGTAATGAACCAGGCTTGTGCGTGGTAATGAATCAGGCAAGTGAGTGGTAATGAACCAGGCTCATTGATGGTAATGAACCAGGCTATTGAGTGGTAATGAACCAGGCTCATTGATGGTACTGAACCAGGCTTGTGCGTTGTAATGACCCAGGCTAGTGCGTGGTAATGAACAAGGCTAGTGTGTATTAAGGGAATGCTCCAGCCAGAGCTAGCTCGGACTACACACACAAACCACCCTTCGTGGCCCATCAATTATTAATCGTTCAACTTCGGCCGTGGAACGAAAGAGAAGAGGAGCCATCAGTGGACGAGGAGGAGGAGGAGGAGGAGGTGGGGAGGGGGACGAAGAGGAGAGGAGGAGAGGCACGTAGACCAGTTTTCCCCCTGCGTCATTTACCGTGCCTCGTCAGCGCAAAACACAAACATGACGGGCTGCAGGTTACAGCGTTTACGGCTGTAAGCGGCCGCACCGTTTCATCCCAACATAAACAGAAGCAAGGCTGGAACAAACGGGACACTTTCTTTAGTGACACGCACACACGGAGACAGACTGGGACGCTCGCTTTGGCACCGCCGCAAAAAACATAAGGGCACATCATCGTTTTTTTTTTTTTTTTGCTCATGCAGAGGTAAACAAACAGACTATTACCATGGCAGGAATGTGCTCATCTGCCCGGAGACTTAGCAGAATACTGCTGAGCTCATTGTCTGTTGGAAAAGCACCGAAAACTACAAAAGCCGTTTGGATCAATGCCCCTCTGTCTGATGAGATGACGTTAGGACAAGACAAGGGACAAAAAAGAAGAGTAGTCACATGCGAATAAAACACAATGTGGGCCAATAATCCAGTTTTTGGGGGGTATTTGGCTCCCAGAGAAAGGCTTCTGGGTTTGAACACCAATGTTACCTACCCAACTTATCCTTATGGTTTAAAAGTACTCTGGAGGTCGCTTTGGATGAGTAATGGGTAATCCTCCCTATGGGCCATCGACCACCAGAATCAAAACATAAACATGCAAGTTCAAGATTGTCTCTCCCAATTCTAGCATTGTGTGCTAACTTATATAAATACCATACATTGTACGAAGAGCAATTCCAACTGAAAACTCAAATGAAAGCCGCATCGATGCAACCCCCTAGTTAAATCTCCATTGCGTGTTTGGCATCCACATGCACCAACGTCAGCCTCGTTTCATCCTGTCATCCTAACAATAGACACGGCCCCCTTTTTCAAAGTGTTACACTCCATTCAAACCAAACAGGAAACCCACCAGGGAGAGTGTTGACTGCTCCCTAAGGACTCCATTATAGTTTCTTCCATCCGTCCATTTCAGTTTTTCCCCTAATTCGCCAGATGATTGTTTTGGCCGCGGCGACTCGCTCTTGTGTCGGCGGTTTTTGTATTGTTTGGACAGTGTCAGAAATCCTGGGGCTGCACTTGAATGGAAACTGTAGATGGGTTGAAATTAGGGTGAAATTAAGCTACTGCAAGAAAACTTGGTCGTGCATCAAGGTATGCTGGACTATATCGGTGGAGCCCATGATGGCGAGCAGCGTTTAGAGCTATCTGTCGTGGCGACACTTCTATAAGTAGCGCTGGCACTTTTTTCTAAGGTTTGTAATCTAAATTGATTGTTATCCAATTGATTGCTATTGGAAAACTGCAAACAGCTGCATTGTGGCGTTTTTTTTATGCATGTCAAGTTATTACGAAAGCTTGTGATAAAATAAGGTGCAATTTGCAGTGTGTGTATGTGTGTGTGTGTGTATGTGTGTGTGTGTGTGTGTGTGTGTGTGTGTGTGTGTGTGTGTGTGTGTGTCTATGTGTGTGGGTGTGGGTGTGGGTGTCAACGAGCACACAAACGCGCACGCTTCTCTGTGCCCCGATCCACAAATGGAAGCATTTACATTTTATCGCCTGCCCACTTTAATGCCGCGGTAATTTCAGTGGCTCAAAGAAAACAACTGACCAATTGCCGATGATTGCTCTAGATGGCGTCCGTGTTGGATGTGGGGTCGAAGGTCGACGCCGGCTCGCTGCGAGCCAGCTGCGGGCAAGTCAACAGAGCTTTGGGTTTCAGGGCAGATGGTTCAACAATCCATTGTTAAGCGGCGGGAGGGCCACGGCTGATTGGTGCACGCGGCCGGTGTGTGGGACCAATGAAGACGCTGCTTTTGAGGCCAAAAAAACCCCCAGAAAACTCATTTTTTTTGGCGTTTTGGTGCTTGCAGCCTGGTTTGGTGATGGCGAGCTGCAGTCAGCTCGCCCAAATGTGTCGTCTGTGTATTTGGCCTGAGCTTTGACGAAAAGCGCAAAAAGTGTCTTTTTGATAGGGAAGACACTATGAGGAAGACCTCCAGTCCAGCTTCACTCAGTGGCAGTGGACATCATGGGGCAATGGCTACCGACTGAATGAAAAAAAAAAAAAAATGAAAAAAACATGACATGACAAGATGATGAGCTGATGAAATCATGTACGGAAAAACACAAATGAAAGAAAAAGCCCGCGGTTGTGACAACCGGGACGCCCTGGAAAAGAGGGCAGGGCCCCTCCGAGCGCTCGCCTTCACTTCTCCATGTTCCTCCCGAGGAGCGCTGGCCACCTCTGACCACACCGTGGTCTGTACCCTTTTCCCAGCACGCTGTAAGCAACGCACTGTAATTAAGTGTTTCCATGCCGGATCCGAGTGTGAAGATGGTGCAATAGAACCCCGGGCTTGGGCCCGGGTGCGAGGGGGGCCCCCCGGTAGAAAGAATCCAAAACAAAAGTACCCCCAAATTGGGACGCAGGGTTATCAAAACTCACACCACACGTGCATTTGATATTAAATACAAAATAATAAATGAAATCTGGGCTATTGCAGCTGTGGCTCGCTTGCGAAGGGATCTGGCGGTTTTGTTTGAGCACTTCGCTCAGAACAGCAGAACAGAAACTGTAAATTCCTTCCATCTTGGTGACGGGCACGTCAGTCACCGGGGGCGACCACAGAGGCTGTCGGGGCACGCCGCCCGCGGGAGGCTACAGCGCCTAATCAGAGCTTTGATTTCTGTTCCTCTGCCATGCGCGTGTGTGTGTGTCTGTGTGTGTGTGTGTGTGTGTCTGTGTGTGTGTCTGTGTGTCTGTGGATGTGTAATCACAGACCGCAGCACCACAACGCCGGTCGCGTCTCCCTCTGCCTCCGCTGACGGCGGCCTGACAGCTACTCAGTGTGCCGAGGTCCCCGGTCGGCCCGCCTAGTCCGCTCTGATTGGCCGGGCGCTGTGGGGGCTTTCGAGTCGCTTGGTTCCACACACAGCATGTGAGGAGTTGGGGGGGGGGGGGGGGCGGGGGCAGGCCTGCTGCGCTCCCTTTGTCCCGCGGGCTGTGGCGTCCTGCGGCCGACAAGCATGGTCGACAAATATGAGCGACAAACATGGCCGACAAACATGACCGACAAACATGGCCGACAAAAGCGTCAATTCAAGCAATGTTTTGAATGTGTTGCAAACGCTCAGGACAACGGCTCATTTTTGGGTGTTGTATGTCCACGTTTTCAAGTTTTCAACCCTGGGGGTTGAAAAGTACTTAAAATCTAAAAAAAATATCCACCAGCATGTCTCTGTGTCCATACAGAATGCAGTATGGCATGCATATTTCAAATCTCCCAAATGTCTGAATATCCGTGACATTTTTAAAGTGCAAGGTGTTGAAATGTGCAGATTTAGGCCCCAGCCTCCCGATGTAGTGATGACAGCGGCCTCCGCCAGCCAGAGAACCCTTCTCAGAGTTTTCTCTGGTCAAATCGGATTGGAGCAGACAGCCAAAGCCTTCTCTCAGTTTGTTTCCTTTAAAAAAACAATCAAAACCAGAGTGTGCTTCGGATTGTCTAAATGCATTTTCACAGGGAGGTTACAGTTTCATTCACACTGCAGTACTTTGAGTAATATCCCCTGATAGCACCACAATTTGATTATTTAGCAGATGCGTTTCATCTGAAGCCCCTTACAGTGAGTTCAGATGTCCTAGCGTTAGGACATCTTGCTCTTGTACCTTGGAGCTGGCGGTGGGAGAATAACCTCTCCACTACTGTTGTACCCTATCTTCTATCTATAGGGTTCCCTCCACCCGCTCCGTTTGGTTCCCAGGGGCCCAGACCAGGGCCAGGATCTTCCTCCTGGCCCGTACGGCTCCTCAGTCGACAGGACCAGGACTGTGCAGCAGCTTCAGTCTGTCTCCGTCTGTCTCCGTCTCTCTCAGTCTGGCCCAGTCTGGCTCAGTTTGTCATAGTCTGGCCCAGTCTGTCTCAGTCTGTCTCAGCCTGTCATAGTGTGTCTCTGTCTGTCTCCGTCTGTCTCCGTCTCTCTCAGTCTGTCACAGTCTGGCTCAGTTTGTCATAGTCTGGCCCAGTCTGTCTCCGTCTCTCTCAGTCTGCCACAGTCTGGCTCAGTTTGTCATAGTGTGTCTCTGTCTGGCTCAGTTTGTCATAGTCTGTCTCAGTCTGTCTCAGTCTGGCCCAGTCTGGCTCAGTCTGTCTCAGCCTGTCATAGTCTGTCTCTGTCTGTCTCATTGTGGCTCAGTTTGTCATAGTCTGGCCCAGTCTGTCACAGTCTGGCTCAGTTTGTCATAGTCTGGCCCAGTCTGGCTCAGTCTGTCATAGTGTGTCTCTGTCTGGCTCAGTTTGTCATAGTCTGTCTCAGTCTGTCTCATTCTGTCTCCATCTCTCTCAGTGTGTCTCACTCAGTCTGGGGCTCCGGTTGGTGTAGAAAGCGAGAGGCTAAAAAGAGCACTCCACCCAAAATGCCGTCCCTCCCTGCTGAGACAAGTAAAAGTGAATAATGTTATGTCTCTGAGAGCGAAACAGAGAGAGAGAGACCGAGAGAGAGACAGAGACAGAGAGAGAGAGACCGAGAGAGAGAGAGAGGGTTGGGTGAGGAGGGGAGGTGAAATGAAAACAAGAGTACAGATTGGGTTTCTGCCGTGCTTCTCGCGGTGCCCACTGACGCGGCCCACGCCGCAGTTTTCGGGGGCTGTCGACGCGGGTTAGATCCGCTGTTTAGTCACGGGGTCCTGAGTCACCTCCAGAGCCCCCCCTCCCACCCCCACCACCCCCACCCCGACCAGTCAGCCCCGTCGGCGGCCCAGGTCCAGTGGCCGGGCCGGCCGGCACCGCAGGCCGTGGCGGGCTCGGTGAAGCAGCGGCGTCTGGCCTGGGAGGGCGCCGTGCCAACTCCGAAGGTCGAAGCCGTCCGCTTGGCTACCGTGGTCGGGGGGGGAAGATGTTTGACATGAATTATGCACACCAGACCGGCTTCAAGTCAGTCGTGACTTATTAGTAACTCGGTGGTGACTCATATCTCTAGTTTAGTATCGAGGGGAAACCAGTATTGACACGAGTTGTGTTTCCAGGGTTCTGCCACGAGTAGAACCGGCTGTAGGTATTCTCGGAAAGAGAGGGAGACAGAGAGAGGCCAGCTGTTGTGGGTTTATGGGTGGGTTTCTGAATGGCCGCCTCAGGTTTTGGGATTGAGTGAAGTCGTATGTGGATGAGTTGGGGGCAAGTTCTCTAATATGAACATGTTTGAATGCTGATGATGTTTGAATCTTTTTCGTCAACTAAATAAATGTACCATCGTCTCTTCTGTCAATCAATCTTGGACTAATCATCTTTGGCCAGAAAGTTGAGGTTTTAATATTGTTGATGAATAACTAATCAATAATATTAATAACCCATCCTCATTCAGTGCTTCACACTGAGCATCATAAGAAAAGCGAATCTGTCCAATTAATGAATCTCTCTTGAATTCCATTAAACGTTAAATGGCATATTTTACCTTGCATCCCATCTGCTTGGTTGCATGTATTAAAGCTTGAAAAGAATCAGACTCCAGGGGCTCCAGAGAAGGGGGCACCCTCGACCCCTGCTAAACCCACCAGGGAAGGGTGAAGATGGGGCTGGGATTCACTCACCACTGGAGATGGGAACCAGGCTCCACTCTACTGGTCCTCCTCAGACCTCTCCACCGCCGCTGACAGGAACGCGCCAACACAGCAGAGAGTGTTAGTTAGCATGCAGGGGGGGGGGGGGGGGGCTGTATATCTGTTACGTAGTCATGACACGCTGCTTAGAGGCGACCCGAGTGTTTGTGTTCTGTCCAATCCTCCGACTCACGGTTCCTCCATCTTCCTGGCCACAGTGTGTGTGTGTGAGTGTGTGTGTGTGTGTGTGTGTGTGTGTGTGTGTGTGTGTGAGAGAGAGAGAGAGAGAGAGAGAGAGAGAGAGAGAGAGAGAGAGCATTAACAAGTGGAAGAGAGAGATAGAGAAGGGGAGAGAGGGGTAATTGACAACAAGAGAGGCGGGAAAAGAAAAGGTCCCACAAAAAGGAGAGGGGGGGGGGGGAGGGGGAGAGAGAGAGAGAGAGAGAGAGAGAGAGGAGGGAGGAAAAACGAGCGAGAGAGAAGGAGAGAGACTACCGCTGTGACTCTGATGTCCTCCCGGGGAGCCCGGGGGGTGCTGCGGTCTACCTGTGAACCGCCGTCAGCTCCAGCTGCTGGACACATCAGGAGAGCAGCGCAGCCGATGCTCAGGGCTGCAGGTCGGCTCCCGCAGACGAGGGCGGCGAGAGCCCAGCGGACTCCCACTCCGTTCACACACATTTGTTTAGGAGGAATCCATCATTGTTCCTCTCAGAGCCCACACACTCTTTCATCTCTCCATGTTGTTCCTCCTATCAATCTTCCTCCTCTTTCCCGGCTTAGTTTGGCAGGCCACTCGTCCAGAGCGCGGGATCGATGGTCTTCCCCTCTAGGGGGAAGGCGGTTTCGGCGCGGCCACCTCTAGCCAACCGCGCCGCGGCGCGCGGGCGGACTGCGCACACGTGTTCGAACCCGGGACCCGAGGACGGAGACGCGACCGCATTCGCCTCGATTCTCACCTTCTCTCTTGTCTTATGTAAACCACATGCGGGTTCACCCCCCCCCCCCCCCACCTCGTTGTGTCGGTCTCTCGCTCCTGGAGGTTGTGGGTGGGGGTGGGTGAGTTCTGTGGGTGTGAGTGGAGGCTTAATGCGTCTACCATGGCGGGCCCCGGCTGTGGATGTCTGGCTGTTAGCGACGGCTGCCTCATGGCTGGTGTTTAGTGCAGCCTGGGGACGGCAGGACAGGTTCAGCCCAGCGTTGTATTTGTCATGCTGACAAATGACACCAGGGAGAGAGATGGAGGAAGTGCAACGAGAGAGAGATGGATGGAGAGAGAGAGAGAGAGAGAGAGAGAGAGAGAGAGAGAGAGAGAGAGCTACGAGACAGAGAGTACACACATTTAAGATATTAATAAACATGTGCAAATACTCAATATATGTATAATATTACCATCCTTTTCTTTTTTATATATATTTCTCTAGATAAAATAGTGTTTTAAAAGCAGAAATGTATTCCTTTTTCATTTCAATAAACAATTTTAGAAGACGATATTAATAAATATATATATGTAGTTGACCTATATGGCTGCAAAAAAGATAAAAAGGGTTTTCTGCCGTCATGGACCAAACATTTTGCCGATGATTTGTTGCATTCTCTTCCCTGACGGGGACATCTATCCCCGCAGAGTAACAAATGTGAACGGAGAAGAACCTCCTTGATCACTTTCCTCGGTTTTCTTTTAACATACTTCTGTCCACCTCAAGCGGCCTCCCGGAGGACGCATTCCCACAGTATTTATTGTGGAGTCCTGCTGTGTCCCGGGGCTTTCACCTCCACCATATGGTCCCTGCATTCTCCCTCATCGCGCTACCGTCTCCTGGCTGCTCGGTAAGAACCTGCGCCACGCAGCGGAGCTGCACAGTGCTTCGGTTTGTCACCGACTATGATGACGGTGATGTGTATTAGCGTGAATTATCATCACCAAAGGTGTCGATGAAGATGTATGTTAGCGTGGCGTTGTAATGCAAAGTGGCTCGAGACAGCCTCTGGTCTCTTCCTCTTCTTATTCAACAGTGATGTCTCATTGCGGGACAAATCCTGTCATCAATCTCTGCTGGGCTTGGAACTGAACAAGGCTCACCTTTATGGATGCTACGAACGTCCAACACTCTCACATTAGCTCTTTAGAGAAGGGTCTTGCATTGCAGCCAGAGGGGTCCACTGCCCCCAGGTTCGGGGGGTTTTTAATTGGACATTCAAGCTGGAAGTAAAGGGTTGAGGTAATCTCGGAGCCTATCCACTCCTACGGCCTCCAGACTTCCTGGTGACAGCCAGGAGAACGCGAGTGGTGAAGGCCCGTGTTCATTTGTTCAGGTTTTTCTTACAAGATCTCAATGAATCAACCCGTATCCTGACACACACACACACACACATACACGCACACACACATATTGCGTCTGTTTATGAGACACACTACTGTGGTTTCGTGTTGCATAGCACCCAATAAAACTGCCATTGGGGGTTGCCGGTTGCCACCACCGAAAAATCTATCCACCACTTTCAGACAATAATATGAGGCTCCCCCCTGCCGAAATCACAGCAGCTACAGTCGCGGCGTGTGCGTGTGTGTGTGTGTGCGTATGCGTGCGTGTGTGTGTGTGTGTGCATGTGCGTGTATGTGTGTGTGTGTAGAATATTGAATTCACAGGTTTCTCTGTTGTTTTGGCGACAGTGGGGGAGATCACATGGCACTGTTTGTCAAAACGATTCCTTGCGATTTTGTTATTCGTCTCTTTTTTTTTTTTATAACATGATTCTTATTCTGGTTGACCTGGCTCGCCCCTCCTTTTAACAATATAACCCAATACTCCTGGAGGGAAGGGCCGAGATTAACTCTGTTTCATGATCTACACTCTGTTAGCCTAGGAGAGGGTTTTTTTTTTTTTTTTTTTTTTTTTTCGGCGGCCAAACCCCATGAACACGTCAGACGGCGCGGCACTGAGACGCTAAACGGTGGCGACGTCCCGAAAACCCCGGCAGACAATCGCTCCACGCCATAAAATACGAGTAGCGCGTTGAAAAGAGAACCTGGATTTAGAGACGAGCCCAAGGCGGAGCTCTGTGTCGCAGCAGCCCGGGATGCTTGACTCCCTGCCCTGAAAGGTCACGGCCTCCATCCCCACAGCTCTCATAAATGATGGCTTCTAAGTGACTCACTGGTAACTGGAATCACAGACCAAAAAAAAAAAAAGCCCCAGCAGAACGCTTCAGTGAAGGGATCGGACCGAGATCGCAATTGTTAGCCGCTGCTTCTGTTTCGGATTCCTGTTTAGGAGTTAGCGTAGCTTTGGCGTCGGTGTTTTTTTTTGCACCGTGCTCGGCTGGCGACACCTGAGACACGAGAGGTGCGCGCAGACAGGACTAGCGAGATGGCCTCAAGCCGTCTCACCGGTTTCGGCCCAAATCAGACACAATGAGACACCAACGCATCATCCACCAACGCATCCAACGACATTGTTGTTGGCGTGAGTGCGTTTTACCCCAAAAAACGTGCCACTGACTTCATACGTGCGCTGGAGTCCACGGCCGCTGTGCAAATAACCGGCCCGGACCGATAGAGCCCAGCCCCGTGTAGTCTTTGGACCGCCCCTGCGGACAAACTGGAATTTTATTCCATGTGCAAAACGATGACCCGGAGCTCGCTGTGCTAACTGAGGCGTTTCGCGGGCCGGGGCGTGAGCGTCCCTGTTTGTGTTTCATTTTACAGTTGCGTGAAGTCAAATCTGTTGGGGGGGGGGGGTTGGGTTAGGCGCACATCTGTAGCTGAATTATTAGGCAAATATTGTGAAATCACACAGGATCGGTGCTGTCTGGCGCGACCTGTCAAACGGCGCTTGCCGTGGGCTGGAGGTGAAGGGTGGCGGGTGAGCCTGTCAGGAGCGAGGGGAGCGGAGATGACATGGTCATCTATCACAGTCTCCCCTGAAAAATCACTCAGAACTTCCAAACACCTCCACATCGACACAGAAACCTGTGATTTATTTGGATTAGATCAGTTGATTGTGAAGAAGGTTATTTGAAAAGACTTACATCGAGGCAAGATATGCTTAACAAATTATTGTGTTCTTGTTTAAGTACACTTCCCGCAGTCCTAACTTAACCCAGAATAATCCAATGAATAATAACTGTACACGATGTCTTTACAACATGCTCACTCCTAAACTAACTAACCTCCTTACTACCCAGGCATCCTCCACTGGCGGCCAGACGGGTATTAATGTATGGCAGGAGAGAGAGAGGGGGGGTGGGGGGGGAGGGTGGGGGAGACGACGAATGAGGTAGGGGGCCTTTGGTACATCAATAAACGCTGTGTGCTTTGGATTAGCTGTGCTACAGCACTTAGCGGAGGCCTGCCAAGAGGTGAACCCACACACTGCTACCGAGTGAGAGGCACCGGGAGAGGAGCTACGGCAGGAGGAGGTGGGGGACTGAGGAGGAACCGGAGAGGAAATGCTAAAGGTTAAAGACTGGGAGTTTCTCTGTCTGCTGTCAGGAGGAAGGGGACCTCGCGTGGTAATGATCAAGTGGAGATGAGTGAGTGAGCGTGTTTCTTTTCCCCGGTGTGTTTGCTCATACGTATACATATATATATATATATATATATATATATATATATATATATATATATATATATATATATATACAGTATATATATATATATATATATATATATTTTTTTTTTTTTTTTTACCTGGCTCAGTGGATAGAGTGGGTGGACAGAGCAGGCCCTCCACCAAATGTAGGGTCGGCAGTTCAATCCCCTCAACTTCCCTCCAACTCTCTACGTGTCGAAGTGTCCTTGAGCAAGACATTGAACCCCAACATGCTCCCCGGGCGCTGAACCTAGCAGCCCACTGCTCCTATGTACCATAGGATGGATACAAATGCAGAGAACAAATTTCGTTCCCATATCTAAAAAAAAAATACTGAGAATGACCAAAATTGAATCAAACCTATTACGGAAGGATACTTTTTTAAAATCACACACTTCCGGTGCCAGCGCGAGCAGGCGGCTCATCCAGTAGCTGCCATTGTTAAATCTTTGTTAGTCTTATTAAGTATTTTTCTGTTTGCAAACTGTTATATCCTATAGATACGGATACTACTCTGCAGGAAAGCAGCAGCACTAAGCGGATCTACTCAAGGAATCAGTTACTAACGCTATCTATCTATCTATCTATCTATCTATCTATCTATCTATCTATCTATCTATCTATCTATCTATCTATCTATCTATCTATCTATCTATCTATCTATCTATCTATCTATCTATCTATCTATCTATCTATCTATCTATCTGGGGCAGCTGCGGCCTACTGGTTAGGGCTTCGGACTTGTAACCGGAGGGTTGCCGGTTTGAACCCTGTGCGAACGGCTGAAGTGCCTGTGAGCAAGGCACTGCTCCCCGAGCGCCGCTGTCGGCAGCTCACTGCCTCGGGATTAGTGTGCTTCACCTCACTGTGTGCCTCACCATCACTGTGTGGCCTCCTGCCACACATCACTGTGTGGCCTCCTACTGCATTTCGTTGTCCCTGTACTTGTACTCTGCACAATGACAATAAAGTTGAATCTAATCTAATCCTGGGCTGTATTCCACTAATTCACGATTGGGTTAAATGCAGAGACCAAATTTCCCTCACGGGATCAAAAAGAGTAATTCCTATCTATCTATCTATCTATCTATCTATCTATCTATCTATCTATCTATCTATCTATCTATCTATCTATCTATCTATCTATCTATCTATCTATCTATCTATCTATCTATCTATCTATCTATCTATCTATCTATCTATCTATCTATCACTCTCGTCTCACTCTACTGGGGAATGAAAGTTGTCATTATCGTGTGTCTCGGTGGACATTACATGCATAAAGAGCCCATGTCTCTCCTAAACGAAGCGACCTTTAACCCTTGGCAATCAACAAACAGAAGGCACTTTCAGAGTTGGGCAGGAGATGATGGGTGGTGGTGCAGCCCAGGCGGGCCTCCCATTACCTACTTGCGACAATTTCACTCAATGTTTGGAATAGATACGTTCGCCAACACAAAACACACACACACACACACACACACACACACACACACACACACACACACACACACACACACATTGATGCCGTCTGACCGCACGTTCTCGAGGAGGTCAGGTCGCCACACATTGGAGCGATGTTCTGAAGATGCCTCGTGTAAACACTGACCACCGCAGGTGTTTATTTAACACCTGGATCCACTGAAGGTACCGACACAGCCCTCGCTGTTCCCCCCCCCCCCCCCCCCCGCCGCCCAAACCATTTCACACCAAAACATTCAACCAAAAATGTTTTGGTGGACACCAAATATTTGTCCACGCCGCTCCGCCTACCTCCACGCGGCTGAAAATATACACGGCGATTAATACCCGAAGAAATCGATGCGATGTCTTCCTCACTACCTGAGGAGGAAGGCTGTCTGTGTGCAGCATCAGATACCATCTGTTGCACGATAAGGGCCGGCGCATTTAAGCTGTGAACCAAAAATATGCCGTCGGAAGTTTATTCGATGAAGAGATAAGTAACGCCATGTTATTGTGCGTATCAACATTCCCATGACATGACATTCCAGTTCCTAGCTGGTTTGGGAAGCGGCCTTTGCGGTCTCCCCAGCATCAGGAAGTTACCGCGGGCTCGGCCTACGGCCCATCATCCGTATCTTCAAACCCTTGGTGGTCTTCCTCCTCCTCCTCCTCCTCCTCCTCCTCCACCTCCTCCTCCTTTTCCTCCTCCTCCTCCTCCTCCTCCTCCTCCTCCTTCTCCTCCTCCTCCTCCTCCTCCTCCTCCTTCTCCTTCTCCTCTTCCTCCTCCTCCTCCTCCTTCTCCTCCTTCTCCTCCTTCTCCTCCTCCTCCTCCTCCTTCTCCTCCTCCTCCTCCTTCCCTGCCGTGCGTGAGACTCCCCGGACCACGTTGGCAGGGCCCACGGAGTTTGCACGCTAACTTGTTTACCTCAACGTCGTTTCCCTCGCTGTCCCGGCTGCCCTCGCCGCTGAAAACCAGCTCTGACTGTTCAAGGGACACGGTGTTCCCTCGTTTACCCCCCCTCACCCCCCTCACCCTCCTCACCTCCCACCCCCCCCACCCAACCCATATGGAGTCAGAGGAAAGTAAGAGAGAGAGAGAGAGAGAGAGAGACTCGTCTCGCCTCCCACCTCGACTCCCCTTCGTGACTACCGGGCGCAAACCAGGGGGCGTCCATCACGCTCGCACCCTAATATAAGTGGGCACCCGCGACAGCTCTACAACCCCTTTCATTTTCCACCCTATTGGAGATGAAGGGCGGCTGTCCGTGGATCACAGGGGGGGGCCGGCCGGCCGGCGAGCCCCCCTAATGGCGGGCTGAAAAAACGGCGAGCGATTGGCAGGGAAGGGCTCATCCATCTTCTCGCCGCTCGAGTGACGAAAAGCAAACAGCCCGAACAAGCCCCCCATACAGCCCCGGGGTCTCTGCAAAAAAAAAACCAAACACGCCGCCGCAGATAACGGCACAGCTAAGAGCCGTGGAGGTGGAACGGTGAACGTGTAAACAAGGGGTCCGCCGTGTGAATGGAGATAGTCAGCCGGTGGAGCCCCCGGCTGTCCCCGGGCGCCACCCCATGGCCCTGGGGGTGGCCAGGGGGACAAGCAGGCTGTCAGTCCGTTGCTGTCTAAAGACAGTATTCGTCTGGGAGTCATTTCATTGTGGCGCGGGACGGTAGAAGGTGTTTCCTCTTTGTTGGACCACCATGGACTGGATTTGGAAGAGATGGAAAAAAAGGTAGCGTTACCTTTAAATTCAAACGGTAAAACATTGCGCTCGGTCAAGAGTGTTGAGGGTTTGAGTTTCCTTTAAATGCTGCCTCTGACCCGGGGCGGAAGATAGATGGACTGATGAATGGCTGACAATGTCAATAAAGTCATTTCCAAGTCAGGTTTGCACCACCACTCACAAGACAGAGACAGACAAAGAGAGGGAGACCATTAAACCGTGTAGGTTCCCTGACCCCCTTGATTTGCAGACTTGTTCCATGTTCTTCAGGACACAGATGGGTTCTCACAACAGGGACCGTGCCAGAATTAGACCTACAGCAGAGGCTCTTCAGAGGTCTTTTTAGCCGCGTCAATAGCTAAGAGGGAATTTGAATTGAATGCCCGTATGGATGACAGTATTTGTGTTGGATGAGGATTACGGTGTTCATTGAGAAGGTAATTTACCGGGAAGGGTTCTTCTTGTTATCCCAGGCTGTTAAGTAACTGGAATGGCTGATGCATACCGTTGCTCTAACCAAACACATTCTTTGTAACATTTTCTGTTCCTCCTTTTTGTGCTGATGGGAAACATTGTCTTGCAGCCATCCTTTTGTGTCTATTGTGTTTTTTGATAATTCTAGGCGTCTTTGTGTTGCATAATATGTTTGTTGCATATCAACATTGGCTAATTAGCCTATCCATAAGTACAGTTTGGTATCATTAGAGTGTACAGACCTCATATGCAAAAAAAAAACAATAAAAAAAAACATTTATTGAAACTCCTGTCAGACTCATGTCACCCCGAGTCCCAAGACATGTCCCGATGACTGCAACTCCCAAGATGCATTTGGGCGCCGCCTACCCCCGGGTGACCCTGTGTCCTAGACTGCACGCTATTAGTGTCAGGGTGTGTGTGTGTGTGTGTGTGTGTGTGTGTGTGTGTGTGTGTGTGTGTGTGTGTGTGTGCGGGTGTGTGTGCGGGGTGTGTGTGTGTGTGTGTGTGGTGTGGGGGGGCACATAGAGCCCTCTGTTGTGCTGAGGGCAATACAGTGGGCTGTTGTGGCTCCCTGGGCCTCCAGACAGAGCTCCTGTATGCCCCATGACTGGCACGTGTGTCCATGCCTGTGTTGCTAAATATAGCTCCAACAACAATGGAGGCAGAAAGCCAGCGTGGAGGACACCCGATATCGCGTACAGCCGCCGGGGGGGGGGGGGTCATACGTGAAATCCAGGGGGAAATTGTATACTGGTCACTGATGGCCAGATAATGCATCACCATAGCGATGCATTGTTTCATGAGTCACGTTGCATTTTTCAGATCGAATGTCGGTGTGTCCTCTCGCAACGCGCATTTCCGTTTTTGCGCCGATGGTATTATTGAATTTTCATATACTGTACTGTATTCTGGAACATTCTGCACAATTCTTCAAGCTTGTTGACATAAACTCAAATTTTGCGTGACTCCCTACGCACGTTGAACACTAATGAACCAACACATGCCAAAGTTGCTGAAAAGCATATTCTATAAAAAACAGTTCCCCTCGATGTGCCCCACCCTGCGGACCCGCAGACATGGCTAATGGCTCAAAATGATTGACATGGCGCGTTGTCAATAAGCGCAGAAATGTCTCTGCATTTAAAAGCCTAAACTGTAACAACCCTGTTTTTTAGGAACGGGGTGCCAAGTTTCCATGGAGTCTGCAAAGTCTTAAATTTCTTCAGCTGCCCGAACGCCATACGGCACACATACTGCAGGGAAAGTGTCCACCTTATCTTTGCTGTGGGTGTACATCGCACTCTGATCCAAGTCCGTAGGAACTGTTTCGGAGACCAGTCGTAGTGAGACAGGAAGTATTCTGTCCGTCTAAAGCAGAAGAATTCCGAATATGCAGCACAGAGCAGCTAACACCAAAGCCAAGGTGATATGCAGTATGAGTGCACCCACAGGGAGTGGATTTGTGGCCTGACTGTTGTAAGGGGCAGGTGGAACCTACAGAGCCAGCACTGCTGGGTCTATGGGTATATATAGTTCATTATTATTCATTTCATTTCATTCAATTCATTATAGATTTACAAATACATAATGTCACATTCAATGCATTATGTTTGCGGTTTGTGTATCATTTGGTCATCAACACTTATTTTTTGCAAGGTGACCTGCCTACAATGTATTCAGATGTACAAATTCAATTCATTGTGACTAAAATGTTTTTTGTTTTTGAATTCTCACTATCACGATAACCCAAGTCATTACAATTGAATTTGAAAAGAGCTTAAATGTGCTGTTATTAACTTGTGATCAGTATATATTGACTGATGGTTGGTGGTGGAGTCTCACACTCTAAAGTAAAATGGCACTTACAAGAGAGGGTGTGCGTCTGAGATAGCGGAGCTTCGTGAACAACAACAGAGCACCTTTCTTCTGTTCCACGTCGCGAGGAGACGATCATCTCGGCTCCTTCGCCGTCTCACGGGCACAGCCTTTTTTCCGTGCCTGGGCATGCCACACACACACACACACACACACACACATTCAAATTCAGCAGGCACTGCGTGGTTGCGGTGTGATTGTGGGGACACTAGGCAGAGCTGTGTGGGAGAACGAGGGGCGCACGGTGATGACAGCCCGCTGCCCGGGACCCACCTGGTCATTTTCCGTTGGCGCAAATTCCACTCGTTAGTATTGCAGTTGTAAATCCAGCCCATAATACACCACGGCCTTCTGGTTGGGAGGAAGGATGTGAATATAAAAATTTAAGTCCATTTAACCGGTCCTGCTGCCAAATTCCAAATGTCTTGTTTCTTTTCTTGTACTTTAGCTGTGTAACTTTTAGGAGCTGGTTCATAAAGAGGATAATCTTTTCAATATGGGTCGAAGCACCGACGTTTTCCACCCATTTCCATTGAGAAACATTTGTGTCTATAATCTTGCACAATTATATGTCGTTCTGCTTTGTCTCAAATGCATTTTGCTTTGTCTCAGATTCATCCAGAATTGTTACCTGTCATAATATTACACTTGGAACAGACCCTTTGATTGAACATTACATTTGAAACGAGAGAGATTGAGCAAGCCTCCCCCTGTATCTTTACAAGCCTTAAGGAGCCAATGAGTACAGCATCAGTCAAAGTTAAAGTCAAAGTGAAATGAAGGAGTATTCTTTTAAACTGGTCTTCACCTTGAAAGTAAGTGTTTATCTGTCAGCCTTATCGTTCTCATCGGCGCACCGTTTCCAACATCACTTTGAGTCCAGCGTGGAGCATGAAGTCATCGAGGGCCCTTCACCACTTTCCCCTTCGTAAGAATAGAGTGAAACGGCTTACGGGAGAGCCAGCGTAGCAACAGATTGCTGTGGTGTGTGGACAGTGTGTGTGTGGACGGTGTGTGTGTGTGCTTCCGTGGACAGTGTGTGTATGGACAGTGTGTGTGTGGACGGTGTGTGTGTGTGTGTGTGTGTGTGTGTAGGACAGAATGTGTTGACGGTGTGTGTGGACAGTGTGTGTGTGTGGATGGGAAGCCATCACACCACTCTCCGACTGCCTAACGGGAAGTCACTCCGGACAAGCACCTGCGTTGGAAAGAACACCCTTAGCAAAGAGCTAAACACGGACCCGGCTATCTGCAGACCCATCTCTTCCTCCTGCAGCAAAACGCCTCCGAGCCTAAAGCGTCTGCACGCTAACCAAGAGACAGCTTGGGCTTTATGTTCACCAGCTCTGTTTCTCTCTGAGTCATCAGGTTTGGACGATGCCTCTGGACGGCCGGTGTGATGCAAGTGTCACCCTGCTCCAGATAAAAACAACCAGGCCTGGCCCCCTGTTCCCTTCCCTCTCTCTCTCCAATCTGGGTCTAGGCTCTCTCTCTCTCTCCCATCCATCCCTTTTCGCTCGTTATCGTCAAGACCTGTCCTCCCGCTCTCACTTCCTGCTCTCCGTCTCTGTGTTTGTCATTCTGTGTTTCATCTCTCTTTTTTCGAATGGTCTCTGTCTCTTTCATCGTCTCTCTCTTTCATTTTGTCTCTCATTCCCTTGCCCCTTCGGTCTCTCTCTCCCTCTCTCTCTCTATCCCTCCCTCTCTTGACGTGCTGCGTGGCCCGTGAAGCACTGTGTCCCGGGGAGGGCTGCGGTTCTGACAGGCGTTCACCAGCCCTGAACCCGGGGCCCGGTCTTCATGTTCTGCAGCATG
>JAXIVH010000663.1:0-2500 GCA_036785325.1 Urophycis tenuis
GGTGTGGGGCCCTGGGAGCCCTGGGACCTTGCCCACCCCCGGGGGTCTGATGGGGGGGCCTCAGCCCATGGGGGACCAAGGTGGCCCCGGCCCTATAGGCCCACAGGGGACCCTGGGCCCTGGGCCTTTTCGCACGGACCCAGGGTGAGCGGGGCCTACCCATAGTGGTCCATGGTGGTCCGTGGTGGTCCAAGCAGATATGAAGCCCGCAAGCGTGGGGGACCAGGCCGGTGTGGGGCCCTGGGAGCCCTGGGACCTGGCCCACCCCCGGGGGTCCGATGGGGGGGCCTCAGCCCATGGGGGACCAAGGTGGTCCCGGCCCTATAGGCCCATAGGGGAGCCTGGGCCCTGGGCCTTTTCGCATGGACCCAGGGTGAGCGGGGCCTACCCATAGTGGTCCACGGTGGTCCGTGGTGGTCCAAGCAGATACGAAGCCCACAACCATGGGGGACCAGGCCGGTGTGGGGCCCTGGGAGCCCTGGGACCTGGCCCACCCCCGGGGGTCCGATGGGGGGGCCTCAGCCCATGGGGGACCGAGGTGGTCCCGGCCCTATAGGCCCATAGGGGGCCCTGGGCCCTGGGCCTTTTCGCACGGACCCAGGGTGAGCGGGGCCTACCCATAGTGGTCCATGGTGGTCCGGGCAGATGTGTAACCCGCAACCGTGGGGGACCAGGCCGGTGTGGGGCCCTGGGACCCCGGGGACCTGGCCCACCCCCTGGGGTCCGATGGGGGGGCCTCAGCCCATGGGGGACCAAGGTGGTCCCGGCCCTATAGGCCCATAGGGGGCCCTGGGCCCGGGGGCTTTTCGCACGGACCCAGGGTGAGCGGGGCCTACCCATAGTGGTCCACGGTGGTCCACGCAGATATGAAGCCCGCAACCATGGGGGACCAGGCCGGTGTGGGGCCCTGGGAGCCCTGGGACCTTGCCCACCCCCGGGGGTCTGATGGGGGGGCCTCAGCCCATGGGGGACCAAGGTGGCCCCGGCCCTATAGGCCCACAGGGGACCCTGGGCCCTGGGCCTTTTCGCACGGACCCAGGGTGAGCGGGGCCTACCCATAGTGGTCCATGGTGGTCTGGGCAGATGTGTAGCCCGCAACCGTGGGGGACCAGGCCGGTGTGGGGCCCTGGGACCCCTGGGACCTTGCCCACCCCCGGGGGTCCGATGGGGGGGCCTCAGCCCATGGGGGACCAAGGTGGTCCCGGCCCTATAGGCCCACAGGGGGCCCTGGGCCCGGGGGCTTTTCGCATGGACCCAGGGTGAGCGGGGCCTACCCATAGTGGTCCACGGTGGTCCGTGGTGGTCCACGCAGATGTGAAGCCCGCAAGCGTGGGGGACCAGGCCGGTGTGGGGCCCTGGGACCCCTGGGACCTGGCCCACCCCCCGGGGGTCCGATGGGGGGGCCTCAGCCCATGGGGGACCGAGGTGGTCCCGGCCCTATAGGCCCACAGGGGGCCCTGGGCCCGGGGGCTTTTCGCACGGACCCAGGGTGAGCGGGGCCTACCCATAGTGGTCCGATGGGGGGGCCTCAGCCCATGGGGGACCAAGGTGGTCCCGGCCTTATAGGCCCATAGGGGAGCCTGGGCCCTGGGCCTTTTCGCATGGACCCAGGGTGAGCGGGGCCTACCCATAGTGGTCCATGGTGGTCCGTGGTGGTCCAAGCAGATATGAAGCCCGCAACCGTGGGGGACCAGGCCGGTGTGGGGCCCTGGGAGCCCTGGGACCTGGCCCACCCCCGGGGGTCCGATGGGGGGGCCTCAGCCCATGGGGGACCAAGGTGGTCCCGGCCCTATAGGCCCATAGGGGAGCTTGGGCCCTGGGCCTTTTCGCATGGACCCAGGGTGAGCGGGGCCTACCCATAGTGGTCCACGGTGGTCCACGCAGATGTGTAGCCCGCAACCGTGGGGGGGGCAAGCCGGTGTGGGGCCCTGGGACCCCTGGGACCTGGCCCACCCCCGGGGGTCCGATGGGGGGGGCCTCAGCCCATGGGGGATCGAGGTGGTCCTGGCCCTCTAGGCCCATAGGGGGGCTGTGTGGGCCTGGGTTGTTTTCACGTGGACCCACGTTGAATAGGGCTTGCCCATGGTGGTCCACATGGAACATACTACTATTACTAGCACCGGCACCACCACCACCACCACCACCACCCACCAGCAGCGCCCGTCCCAGGGAGAGGGCACCACACGCGGACACAGTAGCCAGCAAGAGTACCCACCCTACATCCACCCCCACCACCACCACCACCACCACCACCACCACCACCACCACCACCGCTACTACAAGTGCCCGTGTGCCTCATCCAAAAGCGCCTACGGCCATACCGCCCTGAACACGCCCGATCTCGTCTGATCTCGGAAGCTAAGCAGGGTCGGGCCTGGTTAGTACTTGGATGGAAGACCGCCTAGGAATACCAGGTGCTGTATGCTTTTTCTCTCTCTCTCTCTCTGCTTTTCTCTGGCACCAGCCTTATGATCGTGACAATAAGCAAAGTGCTTTCCAT
>JAXIVH010000663.1:12500-17500 GCA_036785325.1 Urophycis tenuis
CGGTGTGGGGCCCTGGGAGCCCTGGGACCTGGCCCCACCCCCGGGGGTCCGATGGGGGGGCCTCAGCCCATGGGGGGACCAAGGTGGTCCCGGCCCTATAGGCCCATAGGGGAGCCTGGGCCCTGGGCCTTTTCGCGTGGACCCAGGGTGAGCGGGGCCTACCCATAGTGGTCCATGGTGGTCCGTGGTGGTCCAAGCAGATATGAAGCCCACAACCATGGGGGACCAGGCCGGTGTGGGGCCCTGGGAGCCCTGGGACCTGGCCCACCCCCGGGGGTCCGATGGGGGGGCCTCAGCCCATGGGGGACCAAGGTGGTCCCGGCCCTATAGGCCCATAGGGGAGCCTGGGCCCTGGGCCTTTTCGCGTGGACCCAGGGTGAGCGGGGCCTACCCATAGTGGTCCACGGTGGTCCGTGGTGGTCCAAGCAGATATGAAGCCCCACAACCATGGGGGACCAGGCCGGTGTGGGGCCCTGGGAGCCCTGGGACCTGGCCCACCCCCGGGGGTCCGATGGGGGGGGCCTCAGCCCATGGGGGACCAAGGTGGTCCCGGCCCTATAGGCCCATAGGGGAGCCTGGGCCCTGGGCCTTTTCGCGTGGACCCAGGGTGAGCGGTGGCCTACCCATAGTGGTCCATGGTCGTCCGTGGTGGTCCAAGCAGATATGAAGCCCACAACCATGGGGGACCAGGGCCGGTGTGGGGCCCTGGGACCCCTGGGACCTGGCCCACCCCCGGGGGTCCGATGGGGGGGCTTCAGCCCATGGGGGACCAAGGTGGTCCCGGCCTTATAGGCCCATAGGGGAGCCTGGGCCCTGGGCCTTTTCGCATGGACCCAGGGTGAGCGGGGCCTACCCATAGTGGTCCATGGTGGTCCGTGGTGGTCCAAGCAGATATGAAGCCCACAACCATGGGGGACCAGGCCGGTGCGGGGCCCCTGGGAGCCCTGGGGACCTGGCCCAGACCCGGGGGTCTGATGGGGGGGGCCTCAGCCCATGGGGGACCAAGGTGGCCCCGGCCCTATAGGCCCATAGGGGGCCCTGGGCCCGGGGGCTTTCGCACGGACCCAGGGTGAGCGGGGCCTACCCATAGTGGTCCATGGTGGTCCGTGGTGGTCCAAGCAGATATGAAGCCCGCAAGCGTGGGGGACCAGGCCGGTGTGGGGCCCTGGGACCCCTGGGACCTTGCCCACCCCCGGGGGTCCGATGGGGGGGGCCTCAGCCCATGGGGGACCAAGGTGGCCCCGGCCCTATAGGCCCATAGGGGGCCCTGGGCCCTGGGCCTTTTCACACGGACCCAGGGTGAGCGGGGCCTACCCATAGTGGTCCATGGTGGTCTGGGCAGATGTGTAGCCCGCAACCGTGGGGGACCAGGCCGGTGTGGGGCCCTGGGACCCCTGGGACCTTGCCCACCCCCGGGGGTCCGATAGGGGGGGGCCTCAGCCCATGGGGGACCAAGGTGGTCCCGGCCCTATAGGCCCACAGGGGGGCCCTGGGCCCCTTTTCGCATGGACCCAGGGTGAGCGGGGCCTACCGATAGTGGTCCACGGTGGTCCGTGGTGGTCCACGCAGATACGAAGCCCGCAACCGTGGGGGACCAGGCCGGTGTGGGGCCCTGGGACCCCTGGGACCTGGCCCACCCCCTGGGGTCCGATGGTGGGGCCTCAGCCCATGGGGGACCAAGGTGGCCCCGGCCCTATAGGCCCACAGGGGACCCTGGGCCCTGGGCCTTTTCGCACGGACCCAGGGTGAGCGGGGCCTACCCATAGTGGTCCATGGTGGTCTGGGCAGATGTGTAGCCCGCAACCGTGGGGGACCAGGCCGGTGTGGGGCCCTGGGACCCCTGGGACCTTGCCCACCCCCGGGGGTCCGATGGGGGGGCCTCAGCCCATGGGGGACCAAGGTGGTCCCGGCCCTATAGGCCCACAGGGGGCCCTGGGCCCGGGGGCTTTTCGCATGGACCCAGGGTGAGCGGGGCCTACCGATAGTGGTCCACGGTGGTCCGTGGTGGTCCACGCAGATACGAAGCCCGCAACCGTGGGGGACCAGGCCGGTGTGGGGCCCTGGGACCCCTGGGACCTGGCCCACCCCCTGGGGTCCGATGGTGGGGCCTCAGCCCATGGGGGACCAAGGTGGCCCCGGCCCTATAGGCCCACAGGGGACCCTGGGCCCTGGGCCTTTTCGCACGGACCCAGGGTGAGCGGGGCCTACCCATAGTGGTCCATGGTGGTCCGTGGTGGTCCAAGCAGATATGAAGCCCGCAAGCGTGGGGGACCAGGCCGGTGTGGGGCCCTGGGAGCCCTGGGACCTGGCCCACCCCCGGGGGTCCGATGGGGGGGCCTCAGCCCATGGGGGACCAAGGTGGTCCCGGCCCTATAGGCCCATAGGGGAGCCTGGGCCCTGGGCCTTTTCGCATGGACCCAGGGTGAGCGGGGCCTACCCATAGTGGTCCACGGTGGTCCGTGGTGGTCCAAGCAGATACGAAGCCCACAACCATGGGGGACCAGGCCGGTGTGGGGGCCCTGGGAGCCCTGGGACCTTGCCCACCCCCGGGGGTCTGATGGGGGGGCCTCAGCCCATGGGGGACCAAGGTGGCCCCGGCCCTATAGGCCCACAGGGGACCCTGGGCCCTGGGCCTTTTCGCACGGACCCAGGGTGAGCGGGGCCTACCCATAGTGGTCCATGGTGGTCTGGGCAGATGTGTAGCCCGCAACCGTGGGGGACCAGGCCGGTGTGGGGCCCTGGGACCCCTGGGACCTTGCCCACCCCCGGGGGTCCGATGGGGGGGCCTCAGCCCATGGGGGACCAAGGTGGTCCCGGCCCTATAGGCCCACAGGGGACCCTGGGCCCTGGGCCTTTTCGCACGGACCCAGGGTGAGCGGGGCCTACCCATAGTGGTCCATGGTGGTCTGGGCAGATGTGTAGCCCGCAACCGTGGGGGACCAGGCCGGTGTGGGGCCCTGGGACCCCTGGGACCTTGCCCACCCCCGGGGGTCCGATGGGGGGGCCTCAGCCCATGGGGGACCAAGGTGGTCCCGGCCCTATAGGCCCACAGGGGGCCCTGGGCCCGGGGGCTTTTCGCATGGACCCAGGGTGAGCGGGGCCTACCGATAGTGGTCCACGGTGGTCCGTGGTGGTCCACGCAGATACGAAGCCCGCAACCGTGGGGGACCAGGCCGGTGTGGGGCCCTGGGACCCCTGGGACCTGGCCCACCCCCTGGGGTCCGATGGTGGGGCCTCAGCCCATGGGGGACCAAGGTGGCCCCGGCCCTATAGGCCCACAGGGGACCCTGGGCCCTGGGCCTTTTCGCACGGACCCAGGGTGAGCGGGGCCTACCCATAGTGGTCCATGGTGGTCCGTGGTGGTCCAAGCAGATATGAAGCCCGCAAGCGTGGGGGACCAGGCCGGTGTGGGGCCCTGGGAGCCCTGGGACCTGGCCCACCCCCGGGGGTCCGATGGGGGGGCCTCAGCCCATGGGGGACCAAGGTGGTCCCGGCCCTATAGGCCCATAGGGGAGCCTGGGCCCTGGGCCTTTTCGCATGGACCCAGGGTGAGCGGGGCCTACCCATAGTGGTCCACGGTGGTCCGTGGTGGTCCAAGCAGATACGAAGCCCACAACCATGGGGGACCAGGCCGGTGTGGGGGCCCTGGGAGCCCTGGGACCTGGCCCACCCCCGGGGGTCCGATGGGGGGGCCTCAGCCCATGGGGGACCAAGGTGGCCCCGGCCCTATAGGCCCACAGGGGACCCTGGGCCCTGGGCCTTTTCGCACGGACCCAGGGTGAGCGGGGCCTACCCATAGTGGTCCATGGTGGTCCGTGGTGGTCCAAGCAGATATGAAGCCCGCAAGCGTGGGGGACCAGGCCGGTGTGGGGCCCTGGGAGCCCTGGGACCTGGCCCACCCCCGGGGGTCCGATGGGGGGGCCTCAGCCCATGGGGGACCAAGGTGGTCCGGCCCTATAGGCCCATAGGGGAGCCTGGGCCCTGGGCCTTTTCGCATGGACCCAGGGTGAGCGGGGCCTACCCATAGTGGTCCACGGTGGTCCGTGGTGGTCCAAGCAGATACGAAGCCCACAACCATGGGGGACCAGGCCGGTGTGGGGCCCTGGGAGCCCTGGGACCTTGCCCACCCCCGGGGGTCTGATGGGGGGGCCTCAGCCCATGGGGGACCAAGGTGGCCCCGGCCCTATAGGCCCACAGGGGACCCTGGGCCCTGGGCCTTTTCGCACGGACCCAGGGTGAGCGGGGCCTACCCATAGTGGTCCATGGTGGTCCGTGGTGGTCCAAGCAGATATGAAGCCCGCAAGCGTGGGGGACCAGGCCGGTGTGGGGCCCTGGGAGCCCTGGGACCTGGCCCACCCCCGGGGGTCCGATGGGGGGGCCTCAGCCCATGGGGGACCAAGGTGGTCCCGGCCCTATAGGCCCATAGGGGAGCCTGGGCCCTGGGCCTTTTCGCATGGACCCAGGGTGAGCGGGGCCTACCCATAGTGGTCCACAGGTGGTCCGTGGTGGTCCAAGCAGATACGAAGCCACAACCATGGGGGACCAGGCCGGTGTGGGGCCCTGGGAGCCCTGGGACCTGGCCCACCCCCGGGGGTCCGATGGGGGGGCCTCAGCCCATGGGGGACCGAGGTGGTCCCGGCCCTATAGGCCCATAGGGGGGCCCTGGGCCCTGGGCCTTTTCGCACGGACCCAGGGTGAGCGGGGCCTACCCATAGTGGTCCATGGTGGTCCGGGCAGATGTGTAACCCGCAACCGTGGGGGACCAGGCCGGTGTGGGGCCCTGGGACCCCGGGGACCTGGCCCCACCCCCTGGGGGTCCGATGGGGGGGCCTCAGCCCATGGGGGACCAAGGTGGTCCCGGCCCTATAGGCCCATAGGGGGCCCTGGGCCCGGGGGCTTTTCGCACGGACCCAGGTGGAGCGGGGGCCTACCCATAGTGGTCCACGGTGGTCCACGCAGATATGAAGCCCGCAACCATGGGGGACCAGGCCGGTGTGGGG
>JAXIVH010000663.1:27500-35000 GCA_036785325.1 Urophycis tenuis
CAAAACGTTGGGAGACCGGGTCCGGGGGGGTCCGGGGGGTCTGGGGGGACGCTGGTGTGAGGAGCCTGTCGGGGTGGAGCGTGGCCACCCTGGAGGCCCTCACCGGGGCGTCCCTCTCTTGCCGTGTCCGGGAGAGGCGAGGTCATCTCGGATAAGAAACCTCATTCGAACTCCATGGAAGAAGCTTCGAAAGTGCCTCTCCTATATATGCTGCGGGAGGTGCTCAACTCGCCTCACAAAATTCGCACGCCTCGACTCAGAGAATTGAGTCAACTTTGCGAGTAAGCCCATGGTGATCCAAATCCCATTGAAATGAATGGGGCCCATGGTGATCCACTTTTGGGTGAGCCCATGGTGATCCACTTGACACTTAGAATATTTTCAACATTTTGAGGGTGTCCCATGGTGATCTGCTCGACACTTAGAATATTTTCCACATTTTCAGAGTTGCCCATGGTGGTCCAGCTCGACACTTAGAATATTTTCAACACTTTCAGAGTTTCCCATGGTGGTCCAGCTCGACACTTAGAATATTTTTCACCACTTTCAGAGTTTCCCATGGTGGTCCAGCTCGACACTTAGAATATTTTCCACCACTTTCAGAGTTTCCCATGGTGGTCCAGCTCGACACTTAGAATATTTTTCACCACTTTCAGAGTTTCCCATGGTGGTCCAGCTCGACACTTAGAATATTTTTCACCACTTTCAGAGTTTCCCATGGTGGTCCAGCTCGACACTTAGAATATTTTTCACCACTTTCAGAGTTTCCCATGGTGGTCCAGCTCGACACTTAGAATATTTTCCACCACTTTCAGAGTTTCCCATGGTGGTCCAGCTCGACACTTAGAATATTTTTCACCACTTTCAGAGTTTCCCATGGTGGTCCAGCTCGACACTTAGAATATTTTCCACCACTTTCAGAGTTTCCCATGGTGGTCCAGCTCGACACTTAGAATATTTTTCACCACTTTCAGAGTTTCCCATGGTGGTCCAGCTCGACACTTAGAATATTTTTCACCACTTTCAGAGTTACCCATGGTGGTCCGTACCCATGGTGGTCCGGGCCCATGGTGATCCAACCCATGGTGGTCCAGCCCCATGGTGGTCCACTGAGTCCCATGGTGGTCCAGCCCTGCCCATGGTGGTCCAGCTCGACACTTAGAATATTTTTCACCTCTTTCAGAGTTACCCATGGTGGTCCGTACCCATGGTGGTCCGGGCCCATGGTGATCCAACCCATGGTGGTCCAGCCCCATGGTGGTCCACTGAGTCCCATGGTGGTCCAGCTCGACACTTAGAATATTTTTCACCACTTTCAGAGTTACCCATGGTGGTCCGTACCCATGGTGGTCCGGGCCCATGGTGATCCAACCCATGGTGGTCCAGCCCCATGGTGGTCCACTGAGTCCCATGGTGGTCCAGCTCGACACTTAGAATATTTTTCACCACTTTCAGAGTTGGTGGTCCGCTGGGACACTTTGAATATTTTCATCGTTTTCAGCTAGGCCCATTGTGAATGGGGCTTACCCATAGTGGTCCGTGGTGGTCCAAGCAGATATGAAGCCCACAACCGTGGGGGACCAGGCCGGTGTGGGGCCCTGGGAGCCCTGGGACCTGGCCCACCCCCGGGGGTCCGATGGGGGGGCCTCAGCCCATGGGGGACCAAGGTGGTCCCGGCCCTATAGGCCCATAGGGGAGCCTGGGCCCTGGGCCTTTTCGCGTGGACCCAGGGTGAGCGGGGCCTACCCATAGTGGTCCATGGTGGTCCGTGGTGGTCCAAGCAGATATGAAGCCCACAACCATGGGGGACCAGGCCGGTGTGGGGCCCTGGGAGCCCTGGGACCTGGCCCACCCCCGGGGGTCCGATGGGGGGGCCTCAGCCCATGGGGGACCAAGGTGGTCCCGGCCCTATAGGCCCATAGGGGAGCCTGGGCCCTGGGCCTTTTCGCGTGGACCCAGGGTGAGCGGGGCCTACCCATAGTGGTCCACGGTGGTCCGTGGTGGTCCAAGCAGATATGAAGCCCACAACCATGGGGGACCAGGCCGGTGTGGGGCCCTGGGAGCCCTGGGACCTGGCCCACCCCCGGGGGTCCGATGGGGGGGCCTCAGCCCATGGGGGACCAAGGTGGTCCCGGCCCTATAGGCCCATAGGGGAGCCTGGGCCCTGGGCCTTTTCGCGTGGACCCAGGGTGAGCGGGGCCTACCCATAGTGGTCCATGGTCGTCCGTGGTGGTCCAAGCAGATATGAAGCCCACAACCATGGGGGACCAGGCCGGTGTGGGGCCCTGGGACCCCTGGGACCTGGCCCACCCCCGGGGGTCCGATGGGGGGGGCTTCAGCCCATGGGGGACCAAGGTGGTCCCGGCCTTATAGGCCCATAGGGGAGCCTGGGCCCTGGGCCTTTTCGCATGGACCCAGGGTGAGCGGGGCCTACCCATAGTGGTCCATGGTGGTCCGTGGTGGTCCAAGCAGATATGAAGCCCACAACCATGGGGGACCAGGCCGGTGCGGGGGCCCTGGGAGCCCTGGGACCTGGCCCAGACCCGGGGGTCTGATGGGGGGGCCTCAGCCCATGGGGGACCAAGGTGGCCCCGGCCCTATAGGCCCATAGGGGGCCCTGGGCCCGGGGGCTTTTCGCACGGACCCAGGGTGAGCGGGGCCTACCCATAGTGGTCCATGGTGGTCCGTGGTGGTCCAAGCAGATATGAAGCCCGCAAGCGTGGGGGACCAGGCCGGTGTGGGGCCCTGGGACCCCTGGGACCTTGCCCACCCCCGGGGGTCCGATGGGGGGGCCTCAGCCCATGGGGGACCAAGGTGGCCCCGGCCCTATAGGCCCATAGGGGGCCCTGGGCCCTGGGCCTTTTCACACGGACCCAGGGTGAGCGGGGCCTACCCATAGTGGTCCATGGTGGTCTGGGCAGATGTGTAGCCCGCAACCGTGGGGGACCAGGCCGGTGTGGGGCCCTGGGACCCCTGGGACCTTGCCCACCCCCGGGGGTCCGATGGGGGGGCCTCAGCCCATGGGGGACCAAGGTGGTCCCGGCCCTATAGGCCCACAGGGGGCCCTGGGCCCGGGGGCTTTTCGCATGGACCCAGGGTGAGCGGGGCCTACCGATAGTGGTCCACGGTGGTCCGTGGTGGTCCACGCAGATACGAAGCCCGCAACCGTGGGGGACCAGGCCGGTGTGGGGCCCTGGGACCCCTGGGACCTGGCCCACCCCCTGGGGTCCGATGGTGGGGGCCTCAGCCCATGGGGGACCAAGGTGGCCCCGGCCCTATAGGCCCACAGGGGACCCTGGGCCCTGGGCCTTTTCGCACGGACCCAGGGTGAGCGGGGCCTACCCATAGTGGTCCATGGTGGTCTGGGCAGATGTGTAGCCCGCAACCGTGGGGGACCAGGCCGGTGTGGGGCCCTGGGACCCCTGGGACCTTGCCCACCCCCGGGGGTCCGATGGGGGGGCCTCAGCCCATGGGGGACCAAGGTGGTCCCGGCCCTATAGGCCCACAGGGGGCCCTGGGCCCGGGGGCTTTTCTCGCATGGACCCAGGGTGAGCGGGGCCTACCGATAGTGGTCCACGGTGGTCCGTGGTGGTCCACGCAGATACGAAGCCCGCAACCGTGGGGGACCAGGCCGGTGTGGGGCCCTGGGACCCCTGGGACCTGGCCCACCCCCTGGGGTCCGATGGTGGGGCCTCAGCCCATGGGGGACCAAGGTGGCCCCGGCCCTATAGGCCCACAGGGGACCCTGGGCCCTGGGCCTTTTCGCACGGACCCAGGGTGAGCGGGGCCTACCCATAGTGGTCCATGGTGGTCCGTGGTGGTCCAAGCAGATATGAAGCCCGCAAGCGTGGGGGACCAGGCCGGTGTGGGGCCCTGGGAGCCCTGGGACCTGGCCCACCCCCGGGGGTCCGATGGGGGGGCCTCAGCCCATGGGGGACCAAGGTGGTCCCGGCCCTATAGGCCCATAGGGGAGCCTGGGCCCTGGGCCTTTTCGCATGGACCCAGGGTGAGCGGGGCCTACCCATAGTGGTCCACGGTGGTCCGTGGTGGTCCAAGCAGATACGAAGCCCACAACCATGGGGGACCAGGCCGGTGTGGGGCCCTGGGAGCCCTGGGACCTTGCCCACCCCCGGGGGTCTGATGGGGGGGCCTCAGCCCATGGGGGACCAAGGTGGCCCCGGCCCTATAGGCCCACAGGGGACCCTGGGCCCTGGGCCTTTTCGCACGGACCCAGGGTGAGCGGGGGCCTACCCATAGTGGTCCATGGTGGTCTGGGCAGATGTGTAGCCCGCAACCGTGGGGGACCAGGCCGGTGTGGGGCCCTGGGACCCCTGGGACCTTGCCCACCCCCGGGGGTCCGATGGGGGGGCCTCAGCCCATGGGGGACCAAGGTGGTCCCGGCCCTATAGGCCCACAGGGGACCCTGGGCCCTGGGCCTTTTCGCACGGACCCAGGGTGAGCGGGGCCTACCCATAGTGGTCCATGGTGGTCTGGGCAGATGTGTAGCCCGCAACCGTGGGGGACCAGGCCGGTGTGGGGCCCTGGGACCCCTGGGACCTTGCCCACCCCCGGGGGTCCGATGGGGGGGGCCTCAGCCCATGGGGGACCAAGGTGGTCCCGGCCCTATAGGCCCACAGGGGGCCCTGGGCCCGGGGGCTTTTCGCATGGACCCAGGGTGAGCGGGGCCTACCGATAGTGGTCCACGGTGGTCCGTGGTGGTCCACGCAGATACGAAGCCCGCAACCGTGGGGGACCAGGCCGGTGTGGGGCCCTGGGACCCCTGGGACCTGGCCCACCCCCTGGGGTCCGATGGTGGGGCCTCAGCCCATGGGGGACCAAGGTGGCCCCGGCCCTATAGGCCCACAGGGGACCCTGGGCCCTGGGCCTTTTCGCACGGACCCAGGGTGAGCGGGGCCTACCCATAGTGGTCCATGGTGGTCCGTGGTGGTCCAAGCAGATATGAAGCCCGCAAGCGTGGGGGACCAGGCCGGTGTGGGGCCCTGGGAGCCCTGGGACCTGGCCCACCCCCGGGGGTCCGATGGGGGGGCCTCAGCCCATGGGGGACCAAGGTGGTCCCGGCCCTATAGGCCCATAGGGGAGCCTGGGCCCTGGGCCTTTTCGCATGGACCCAGGGTGAGCGGGGCCTACCCATAGTGGTCCACGGTGGTCCGTGGTGGTCCAAGCAGATACGAAGCCCACAACCATGGGGGACCAGGCCGGTGTGGGGCCCTGGGAGCCCTGGGACCTGGCCCACCCCCGGGGGTCCGATGGGGGGGCCTCAGCCCATGGGGGACCAAGGTGGCCCCGGCCCTATAGGCCCACAGGGGACCCTGGGCCCTGGGCCTTTTCGCACGGACCCAGGGTGAGCGGGGCCTACCCATAGTGGTCCATGGTGGTCCGTGGTGGTCCAAGCAGATATGAAGCCCGCAAGCGTGGGGGACCAGGCCGGTGTGGGGCCCTGGGAGCCCTGGGACCTGGCCCACCCCCGGGGGTCCGATGGGGGGGCCTCAGCCCATGGGGGACCAAGGTGGTCCCGGCCCTATAGGCCCATAGGGGAGCCTGGGCCCTGGGCCTTTTCGCATGGACCCAGGGTGAGCGGGGCCTACCCATAGTGGTCCACGGTGGTCCGTGGTGGTCCAAGCAGATACGAAGCCCACAACCATGGGGGACCAGGCCGGTGTGGGGCCCTGGGAGCCCTGGGACCTTGCCCACCCCCGGGGGTCTGATGGGGGGGCCTCAGCCCATGGGGGACCAAGGTGGCCCCGGCCCTATAGGCCCACAGGGGACCCTGGGCCCTGGGCCTTTTCGCACGGACCCAGGGTGAGCGGGGCCTACCCATAGTGGTCCATGGTGGTCCGTGGTGGTCCAAGCAGATATGAAGCCCGCAAGCGTGGGGGACCAGGCCGGTGTGGGGCCCTGGGAGCCCTGGGACCTGGCCCACCCCCGGGGGTCCGATGGGGGGGCCTCAGCCCATGGGGGACCAAGGTGGTCCCGGCCCTATAGGCCCATAGGGGAGCCTGGGCCCTGGGCCTTTTCGCATGGACCCAGGGTGAGCGGGGCCTACCCATAGTGGTCCACGGTGGTCCGTGGTGGTCCAAGCAGATACGAAGCCCACAACCATGGGGGGACCAGGCCGGTGTGGGGCCCTGGGAGCCCTGGGACCTGGCCCACCCCCGGGGGTCCGATGGGGGGGGCCTCAGCCCATGGGGGACCGAGGTGGTCCCGGCCCTATAGGCCCATAGGGGGCCCTGGGCCCTGGGCCTTTTCGCACGGACCCAGGGTGAGCGGGGCCTACCCATAGTGGTCCATGGTGGTCCGGGCAGATGTGTAACCCGCAACCGTGGGGGACCAGGCCGGTGTGGGGCCCTGGGACCCCGGGGACCTGGCCCACCCCCTGGGGTCCGATGGGGGGGCCTCAGCCCATGGGGGACCAAGGTGGTCCCGGCCCTATAGGCCCATAGGGGGCCCTGGGCCCGGGGGCTTTTCGCACGGACCCAGGGTGAGCGGGGCCTACCCATAGTGGTCCACGGTGGTCCACGCAGATATGAAGCCCGCAACCATGGGGGACCAGGCCGGTGTGGGGCCCTGGGAGCCCTGGGACCTTGCCCACCCCCGGGGGTCTGATGGGGGGGCCTCAGCCCATGGGGGACCAAGGTGGCCCCGGCCCTATAGGCCCACAGGGGACCCTGGGCCCTGGGCCTTTTCGCACGGACCCAGGGTGAGCGGGGCCTACCCATAGTGGTCCATGGTGGTCTGGGCAGATGTGTAGCCCGCAACCGTGGGGGACCAGGCCGGTGTGGGGCCCTGGGACCCCTGGGACCTTGCCCACCCCCGGGGGTCCGATGGGGGGGGCCTCAGCCCATGGGGGACCAAGGTGGTCCCGGCCCTATAGGCCCACAGGGGGCCCTGGGCCCGGGGGCTTTTCGCATGGACCCAGGGTGAGCGGGGCCTACCCATAGTGGTCCACGGTGGTCCGTGGTGGTCCACGCAGATGTGAAGCCCGCAAGCGTGGGGGACCAGGCCGGTGTGGGGCCCTGGGACCCCTGGGACCTGGCCCACCCCCGGGGGTCCGATGGGGGGGCCTCAGCCCATGGGGGACCGAGGTGGTCCCGGCCCTATAGGCCCACAGGGGGCCCTGGGCCCGGGGGCTTTTCGCACGGACCCAGGGTGAGCGGGGCCTACCCATAGTGGTCCGATGGGGGGGCCTCAGCCCATGGGGGACCAAGGTGGTCCCGGCCTTATAGGCCCATAGGGGAGCCTGGGCCCTGGGCCTTTTCGCATGGACCCAGGGTGAGCGGGGCCTACCCATAGTGGTCCATGGTGGTCCGTGGTGGTCCAAGCAGATATGAAGCCCGCAACCGTGGGGGACCAGGCCGGTGTGGGGCCCTGGGAGCCCTGGGACCTGGCCCACCCCCGGGGGTCCGATGGGGGGGCCTCAGCCCATGGGGGACCAAGGTGGTCCCGGCCCTATAGGCCCATAGGGGAGCTTGGGCCCTGGGC
>JAXIVH010000663.1:45000-50000 GCA_036785325.1 Urophycis tenuis
TGGTCCAGCTCGACACTTAGAATATTTTTCACCACTTTCAGAGTTTCCCATGGTGGTCCAGCTCGACACTTAGAATATTTTTCACCACTTTCAGAGTTACCCATGGTGGTCCGTACCCATGGTGGTCCGGGCCCATGGTGATCCAACCCATGGTGGTCCAGCCCCATGGTGGTCCACTGAGTCCCATGGTGGTCCAGCCCTGCCCATGGTGGTCCAGCTCGACACTTAGAATATTTTTCACCTCTTTCAGAGTTACCCATGGTGGTCCGTACCCATGGTGGTCCGGGCCCATGGTGATCCAACCCATGGTGGTCCAGCCCCATGGTGGTCCACTGAGTCCCATGGTGGTCCAGCTCGACACTTAGAATATTTTTCACCACTTTCAGAGTTACCCATGGTGGTCCGTACCCATGGTGGTCCGGGCCCATGGTGATCCAACCCATGGTGGTCCAGCCCCATGGTGGTCCACTGAGTCCCATGGTGGTCCAGCTCGACACTTAGAATATTTTTCACCACTTTCAGAGTTGGTGGTCCGCTGGGACACTTTGAATATTTTCATCGTTTTCAGCTAGGCCCATTGTGAATGGGGCTTACCCATAGTGGTCCGTGGTGGTCCAAGCAGATATGAAGCCCACAACCGTGGGGGACCAGGCCGGTGTGGGGCCCTGGGAGCCCTGGGACCTGGCCCACCCCCGGGGGTCCGATGGGGGGGCCTCAGCCCATGGGGGACCAAGGTGGTCCCGGCCCTATAGGCCCATAGGGGAGCCTGGGCCCTGGGCCTTTTCGCGTGGACCCAGGGTGAGCGGGGCCTACCCATAGTGGTCCATGGTGGTCCGTGGTGGTCCAAGCAGATATGAAGCCCACAACCATGGGGGACCAGGCCGGTGTGGGGCCCTGGGAGCCCTGGGACCTGGCCCACCCCCGGGGGTCCGATGGGGGGGCCTCAGCCCATGGGGGACCAAGGTGGTCCCGGCCCTATAGGCCCATAGGGGAGCCTGGGCCCTGGGCCTTTTCGCGTGGACCCAGGGTGAGCGGGGCCTACCCATAGTGGTCCACGGTGGTCCGTGGTGGTCCAAGCAGATATGAAGCCCACAACCATGGGGGACCAGGCCGGTGTGGGGCCCTGGGAGCCCTGGGACCTGGCCCACCCCCGGGGGTCCGATGGGGGGGCCTCAGCCCATGGGGGACCAAGGTGGTCCCGGCCCTATAGGCCCATAGGGGAGCCTGGGCCCTGGGCCTTTTCGCGTGGACCCAGGGTGAGCGGGGCCTACCCATAGTGGTCCATGGTCGTCCGTGGTGGTCCAAGCAGATATGAAGCCCACAACCATGGGGGACCAGGCCGGTGTGGGGCCCTGGGACCCCTGGGACCTGGCCCACCCCCGGGGGTCCGATGGGGGGGCTTCAGCCCATGGGGGACCAAGGTGGTCCCGGCCTTATAGGCCCATAGGGGAGCCTGGGCCCTGGGCCTTTTCGCATGGACCCAGGGTGAGCGGGGCCTACCCATAGTGGTCCATGGTGGTCCGTGGTGGTCCAAGCAGATATGAAGCCCACAACCATGGGGGACCAGGCCGGTGCGGGGCCCTGGGAGCCCTGGGACCTGGCCCAGACCCGGGGGTCTGATGGGGGGGCCTCAGCCCATGGGGGACCAAGGTGGCCCCGGCCCTATAGGCCCATAGGGGGCCCTGGGCCCGGGGGCTTTTCGCACGGACCCAGGGTGAGCGGGGCCTACCCATAGTGGTCCATGGTGGTCCGTGGTGGTCCAAGCAGATATGAAGCCCGCAAGCGTGGGGGACCAGGCCGGTGTGGGGCCCTGGGACCCCTGGGACCTTGCCCACCCCCGGGGGTCCGATGGGGGGGCCTCAGCCCATGGGGGACCAAGGTGGCCCCGGCCCTATAGGCCCATAGGGGGCCCTGGGCCCTGGGCCTTTTCACACGGACCCAGGGTGAGCGGGGCCTACCCATAGTGGTCCATGGTGGTCTGGGCAGATGTGTAGCCCGCAACCGTGGGGGACCAGGCCGGTGTGGGGCCCTGGGACCCCTGGGACCTTGCCCACCCCCGGGGGTCCGATGGGGGGGCCTCAGCCCATGGGGGACCAAGGTGGTCCCGGCCCTATAGGCCCACAGGGGGCCCTGGGCCCGGGGGCTTTTCGCATGGACCCAGGGTGAGCGGGGCCTACCGATAGTGGTCCACGGTGGTCCGTGGTGGTCCACGCAGATACGAAGCCCGCAACCGTGGGGGACCAGGCCGGTGTGGGGCCCTGGGACCCCTGGGACCTGGCCCACCCCCTGGGGTCCGATGGTGGGGCCTCAGCCCATGGGGGACCAAGGTGGCCCCGGCCCTATAGGCCCACAGGGGACCCTGGGCCCTGGGCCTTTTCGCACGGACCCAGGGTGAGCGGGGCCTACCCATAGTGGTCCATGGTGGTCTGGGCAGATGTGTAGCCCGCAACCGTGGGGGACCAGGCCGGTGTGGGGCCCTGGGACCCCTGGGACCTTGCCCACCCCCGGGGGTCCGATGGGGGGGCCTCAGCCCATGGGGGACCAAGGTGGTCCCGGCCCTATAGGCCCACAGGGGGCCCTGGGCCCGGGGGCTTTTCGCATGGACCCAGGGTGAGCGGGGCCTACCGATAGTGGTCCACGGTGGTCCGTGGTGGTCCACGCAGATACGAAGCCCGCAACCGTGGGGGACCAGGCCGGTGTGGGGCCCTGGGACCCCTGGGACCTGGCCCACCCCCTGGGGTCCGATGGTGGGGCCTCAGCCCATGGGGGACCAAGGTGGCCCCGGCCCTATAGGCCCACAGGGGACCCTGGGCCCTGGGCCTTTTCGCACGGACCCAGGGTGAGCGGGGCCTACCCATAGTGGTCCATGGTGGTCCGTGGTGGTCCAAGCAGATATGAAGCCCGCAAGCGTGGGGGACCAGGCCGGTGTGGGGCCCTGGGAGCCCTGGGACCTGGCCCACCCCCGGGGGTCCGATGGGGGGGCCTCAGCCCATGGGGGACCAAGGTGGTCCCGGCCCTATAGGCCCATAGGGGAGCCTGGGCCCTGGGCCTTTTCGCATGGACCCAGGGTGAGCGGGGCCTACCCATAGTGGTCCACGGTGGTCCGTGGTGGTCCAAGCAGATACGAAGCCCACAACCATGGGGGACCAGGCCGGTGTGGGGCCCTGGGAGCCCTGGGACCTTGCCCACCCCCGGGGGTCTGATGGGGGGGCCTCAGCCCATGGGGGACCAAGGTGGCCCCGGCCCTATAGGCCCACAGGGGACCCTGGGCCCTGGGCCTTTTCGCACGGACCCAGGGTGAGCGGGGCCTACCCATAGTGGTCCATGGTGGTCTGGGCAGATGTGTAGCCCGCAACCGTGGGGGACCAGGCCGGTGTGGGGCCCTGGGACCCCTGGGACCTTGCCCACCCCCGGGGGTCCGATGGGGGGGGCCTCAGCCCATGGGGGACCAAGGTGGTCCCGGCCCTATAGGCCCACAGGGGACCCTGGGCCCTGGGCCTTTTCGCACGGACCCAGGGTGAGCGGGGGCCTACCCATAGTGGTCCATGGTGGTCTGGGCAGATGTGTAGCCCGCAACCGTGGGGGACCAGGCCGGTGTGGGGCCCTGGGACCCCTGGGACCTTGCCCACCCCCGGGGGTCCGATGGGGGGGCCTCAGCCCATGGGGGACCAAGGTGGTCCCGGCCCTATAGGCCCACAGGGGGGCCCTGGGCCCGGGGGCTTTTCGCATGGACCCAGGGTGAGCGGGGCCTACCGATAGTGGTCCACGGTGGTCCGTGGTGGTCCACGCAGATACGAAGCCCGCAACCGTGGGGGACCAGGCCGGTGTGGGGCCCTGGGACCCCTGGGACCTGGCCCACCCCCTGGGGTCCGATGGTGGGGCCTCAGCCCATGGGGGACCAAGGTGGCCCCGGCCCTATAGGCCCACAGGGGACCCTGGGCCCTGGGCCTTTTCGCACGGACCCAGGGTGAGCGGGGCCTACCCATAGTGGTCCATGGTGGTCCGTGGTGGTCCAAGCAGATATGAAGCCCGCAAGCGTGGGGGACCAGGCCGGTGTGGGGCCCTGGGAGCCCTGGGACCTGGCCCACCCCCGGGGGTCCGATGGGGGGGCCTCAGCCCATGGGGGACCAAGGTGGTCCCGGCCCTATAGGCCCATAGGGGAGCCTGGGCCCTGGGCCTTTTCGCATGGACCCAGGGTGAGCGGGGCCTACCCATAGTGGTCCACGGTGGTCCGTGGTGGTCCAAGCAGATACGAAGCCCACAACCATGGGGGACCAGGCCGGTGTGGGGCCCTGGGAGCCCTGGGACCTGGCCCACCCCCGGGGGTCCGATGGGGGGGCCCTCAGCCCATGGGGGACCAAGGTGGCCCCGGCCCTATAGGCCCACAGGGGACCCTGGGCCCTGGGCCTTTTCGCACGGACCCAGGGTGAGCGGGGCCTACCCATAGTGGTCCATGGTGGTCCGTGGTGGTCCAAGCAGATATGAAGCCCGCAAGCGTGGGGGACCAGGCCGGTGTGGGGCCCTGGGAGCCCTGGGACCTGGCCCACCCCCGGGGGTCCGATGGGGGGGGCCTCAGCCCATGGGGGACCAAGGTGGTCCCGGCCCTATAGGCCCATAGGGGAGCCTGGGCCCTGGGCCTTTTCGCATGGACCCAGGGTGAGCGGGGCCTACCCATAGTGGTCCACGGTGGTCCGTGGTGGTCCAAGCAGATACGAAGCCCACAACCATGGGGGACCAGGCCGGTGTGGGGCCCTGGGAGCCCTGGGACCTTGCCCACCCCCGGGGGTCTGATGGGGGGGCCTCAGCCCATGGGGGACCAAGGTGGCCCCGGCCCTATAGGCCCACAGGGGACCCTGGGCCCTGGGCCTTTTCGCACGGACCCAGGGTGAGCGGGGCCTACCCATAGTGGTCCATGGTGGTCCGTGGTGGTCCAAGCAGATATGAAGCCCGCAAGCGTGGGGGACCAGGCCGGTGTGGGGCCCTGGGAGCCCTGGGACCTG
>JAXIVH010000664.1:0-25000 GCA_036785325.1 Urophycis tenuis
ATTCTCCCAGATCTGGACAGGCTGAGGCAGAGCGAGGAACAGACGAGGCAACACATGCATGGCCACCGCACTCATAGTCCTCCTTTAATGCCAGCCAGCAGCTTCCTTCAAAAAGTCCCCCCCCCCCCCCCCCCCCCACACACACACACACACCCCCATAATGGTATTTTTCTTCCTTTCAAAAGAAGAACCTCGAAACAGGTGCACTTGTGTAGTGAAAAAGTGAAAAGGTTTCCCCCAGTAAAAACGCGGGCTTTCTATTTACTTTTTTTTTTCTTCCCAGGATGACCTTGTGAACACCGTACAAAAATCCAGAATGAGCTGTGGGCCTTGAGAGTGTGTGTGTGTGTGTGTGTACGTGTGTATGTGTGTGTGTGTGTGTGCATGCTTGTGTGTGTGCGCGTGTGTGCCTGCGCGCGTACCCCTTTTCCACGCTTTCATCAAGGCCGAAATACAAAGGGTTGCCTGTTTTTTTTTTTTTTTTTTTTTTTTCAGTCACAAGCCCTGGGAACGACCAGAGCAGGCTGACATGAACGTATGATAGTGACATGTTGCCAGCCTTCCCCTCCCTTGACTAACAAAAACTCACACAAATATTGGCAGAGAGTGGGCCAAATCCAGGGTGTCTGCTTTGTGGTGCGTGGTGCGTTTATAGTCTTTCCGGTCACTCAGTCACCCTCACCTGAGTGGAGAGGTAGTTCTGTCCCAGAACGGACCACAATGTTCTCATTCGCCACATCCAAAATGGCAGATATGGAACTCATGCCTTCGCTGTGTGGCGTTCCTCAATATAGGATTCCACTTTTTGGAACACTGGGAACTGCGAGGCAGCACCCCCCCCCCCCCACCCCCCCCCCCCCCCCCCCCACACACACACACACATGTTTTTTTTTTAGAACCGTTGTTTTATGAGTCACTTACATCCCAAGCGCAACGTTTATCCCAATCCAGAGGCACGAGATAAGCCGCGTTGCTCATGGCCGCCTGCCTAAGGGGTTTCGGAAAAACACTCTCCGTCCACTTTTGGCTGATGTGCGCGCGGAGGGGCCGGACCCACGGGCTAACAATAGGTAGTCCGAGAAAATGTGAAACAATTGGGTTACAGCGGTTGAGCGAATCAACTTGCTCCCGCAGTCGCGCGCAACTATGAGAGGGCTACTTAACATGGCCCGCGGCCAGCTAATCCATTCAACTGCAACGGGACATCTGATCCGTACCGTGAGCCGCAGGGGGGATGTGAGCTTCGCGTCGTCATCTTTCATATGTGCTTAAGGCGAAAGTTACGTGGCTAAAACACTCTGGCCGCTTCGTGTGTAACAGGCCGCAGCAGGATGCTACTAGGATGCTAGTGTTTAGAGTTAGTTAGTTGGGATGACAGATGTCGGCCTTATTTGCCTAGCAAGATTGGGTAAACATTGTTGAGTTTCTGAAAACCATTACAATTTGTCATTCGTCATGTCATTCGTCATGTCATTCGTCATGTCATTCGTCATGTCATTCGTCATGTCATTTCCCCATCCAGGCATTACCACTGAGCTTCTAAGAACATTTGACTTTTGATTTGACTCTAGTTCCTATGAACCTCATGGAGCGACTATGTTTACTGGCAGGTGATTCATGTTCCTCCTGCGCGATTGTCTTTGACCATGGTTCCTTATTTTGCTCCATAGTGCGATGTATCGACAAAACCTTTCAGTTCCTCAACAAACAAAAACAGCCATCATTACAGACACTTTTGCCGTTGGCCAAGTACTGCCCGTACAGAACCCTGCCCTAGCCAGGCGGTCGGTCCAAGCCAGACAGACAGACAGACAGACAGACAGACAGACAGACAGACAGACAGACAGAAATACTTTAATGATCCCTGAGAAGCCCATATGAGGCGAAGGAAAACGGAACGCCCGGTTGATCCAGATCTCGTCCACTATCGGGCTTTCAGTGAACAATCTGAAATTTGATTTGTGAGACTAAAGACACACTAAATCAGAGGAGGCTTTTAATCCTGATTGATTAATTGAAAAAAAACAGCAACACTCAGAGCACATGTAGGGAATGAGAGTTTTTTTTTCGCCCGTCGCCATGTTACAAGATGGTTGATATGGCCGCGAGGAGTCGAGTCAATGATCTTTGAAAGCTTTCTATTTAATAAGCAGTGGTATCAATATGCACAGGGCCAGTGTTTATGTGTTTATCAATCTTTGAACCGCAGTTTTATTTCATTAGTACTGATTAGTATTGTTTAGCACATGTGACCGGATTCCCATATTCCGTTAATTTGAAAGGGAGCCATTTTGTACACTTTTTACAAAATAAAACACGTCGCCATATTATCAACCTCAATGTTATCGGTGAAAAAAAAATTATATATCAACATTATCAAAATTCTCCAAAAAATTCCCCAAATGTAATGTCCCATCTGTGAAACACGTGTGAACGAGGAAAGCGGCGAGATTCCAAGAAACATGGAACGTTGCAATAACTCATAAATCTACCTGCCTTACCACGGACCTCGGGCCGCAGCCTGCACAGCAGGGATGGGTGTGTGTGTGTGTGAGGGGGGGGGGGGGGGGGGGGGGGGGATGGGAAGGGGCGGTGAGGTGGGCCGGCGTTTCTCAGTATTATCCTTTGCCGCGGCGTTACCCTGACGCCGAGCCGCTAAGAGCTGCCCGATTGAATCACGGCGAGGTGTGAAGCGTCTGTGGAGGATGTGGCCGGCGCTACTCAGACTGTATTAAACGTGAAATGGAGAGCAGCAGAGGATGAGGCGTCGGGGGGGGGGGGGGGGGGGGGAAATCCACCCGCCAAACATATTATCACGTCGGCGTGAAGTGACGAGGACGACGCCCCGCGGGCGGATCGCGTTGCCCTCTGTTCTCTCGGAGCAGCGGGTGGATGCTAAGAACCTTCGGGGGGGGGGGGGGGGGGGGGGGGGGGGGGTGGGGGTGGGGAGGTGGAGGTGGGGGTGGGGGGTCCCCTCCCCCGATGTCCAGCCTCGTCTTAGTGGTCTTGTGTCTCTGTCTCTTAACCACTGACCCCTCCGAGAGGAGTTGACCTCGTCCCGTGAACTTACACCACTAAGGAGGCTTTTATGGGTAGGAGTGGGTGGGGGTGGGGGGGGGAGGGGGGGGTTGGTGTTGGGTGTCGGGTGGAGAAAAAGGAACGAGACTTGTGTTTTTTTACGTGGTGCAGATAAAAACATCAAAGGCCTTTTTTTTTTGGGGGGGGGGGGGGGGCACGTCACCTTCCAACAGTCATTTGTCATTTGTGGGTTGAAGAGATTCATATAAGAGGATGACTTGTGGTGGATGAACAACAGACAACAGGATGTGGTGCGCTGCAAAGCAGAGCTGCAAAGAAAAGTTGTGAAGGCGAGACAAGGCAAGCCTTGCAACCCTCAAGGGCAAAAAAGCCATTGATAGGGTTTAGGGACAAGGACAAGGGCAGACCTCACAAAGGGTCAAGTTAGACTAGAATCATGATATTCTTGAGGTAGGGCACACCTAAGCGAGTGAGGGGTCCATCGACATGCATGCATCACGTCGTGACAGCGGCCCAGAGAATTACACCACGATGTGTACCACCAATTTTACACATTCAATCATGCCATTTTGGCTGGGTTTTTTCAAGAGAAAGTGAACCCCCCCAAAAAAATCTTGGGTTTGGGTCTTACAAGGTGTTGGTGAACATCTTTGTCTTGTTTTTGACAAAAAATGTACAAAGTTGTGAAACACAGGAAATTCTCTGTAAAAGGTCTGAGTCCAGCTGAACTCTAGCTAGCTAAGCTTTTCTAGAGTGTTAGTTTTCCATTGGCTAAGCGTCCGAGCTCCGGCGAGTGTGAGGTGTGTTTGGCCCAATCACCCCCACACCTGCTCCTTTGAAACCCAATGTATCCATTTTTTCCTGAAGCCTTTCCGTTTTACTCAGGTAGCCTACTTGGATAAAGCGCTAAAGTCTGAGGAAACACCTTGTTTCTGATGAGAGAAACACCCCCCCCGGTGTGTCATTCTGGCACTGTGTGAAGTCATAATGTCTGCCCTTTTGTGACATGCTAACATGTTGCTACATATTGGCTTGGCAGATGAATGCCGAGTCAAGACGTCTTAGCCAGTCAGAGGAACTGAAAGGAGAAAGACAAAGGGGAAACCCTATTGGGTACATGTGTGGATCGAATTAGCTGCAGGGCACTTTTGCTGAGTGTGACTCTGTGTCTGGGTCAAAGGGCTCCTTACCTGGTTCCTCTTGGAGAACGCAGCACCGCCAATGGGATGGAAGGCTCACTACTCCTTGACTGGAAGGAGCATCTTGGAGGTGTAGCTACAAAGGAGACCCTCTGGATGAACGCACACACACACACACACACACACGCACACATGCACACACGCATGCATACACACACATGCATACACACACATGCACACACGCACACACACATACATGCTCACACACACACACACACACACACACACACACACACACACACACACAACCACACACACACACACACATACACACAACCACACACAACCACACACACACACACAAGCACACACACACACACACACACACACACACACACAACCACACACACACACACACACACACACACACACAACCACACACAACCACACACACACAATCACACACAAGCACACACACAGACAGGGGAGTGGGGAGTTAGTTGGAATGACAGAGCGGGGAGACCACCAAAATAAGAGCGTGTTTTGGGGCTGATACATAATTCATGGGAGACATGAATTCTTGAGGTGACCTCACATGGGTGCCATGTGGCGGTACTGTTTGAGCACCGTTACCATGGCGTCAAGTCTGGGGAGGAAGTGGAAACTGTAAACAAAGAATCGTTTTTGTCGCTTCTTTCCACAAAGAATTGTGATTTGTTTGGGGGGAAAACAAAGCAGGCCTTAATTAACCCCTGTTCTGTCATTGACCGTTGACAGTCTAGAGTATTATTGTTGTTTGTTTAAAAGCTATTTGATATGATTCTAGCTTGTTAAACATTTTAGTGGTCAAACACTTTCAGTGAGGTTTTTTGTTTGTTTTGTTTCCCGGGTAAGGAACCTGTTAGGACTGCGATCACTCCTGACGGTCTGTCATAACCCTTTTAGAACGGGTGTAGACCGTGCCCGTTGTCATTGGGATGTGAAACCGGATCAGAGCTTTTACTTAGTTCCTCATCTGGACTTCTCAGCCTGGAACTCACAACAGAAAAAAAGCAGCATTTTCCACCTTGGTGTGGACAACTATGTTGTATTGACTTGTGAAAGACAAAATAATCATTGTGTAGAATGACCAGTCGAATGTCCTTATGCTCTGGCTAAATATAGTCGATTCCATACATGCCTCCTATCATAATCGACAGCGTGTGGCTGGTCTGGGTTATGGAGGCCTGGCTGATGCTAATGCTTCCACTCAGACGCTATACATTCCTGATTGAGAGCATACCAGGGGCCTCCTGTATAAATTAAAAACAAAATTGTTTGCAACTGCCACTGTGTTCTTTAGATTGGACTTACGAAGGAAGTTACGAAAAGCACTCGCAATTCACAAGGGCTCAAGCCAAGGTGAAGTCAACACAGCGATTCTTATTTTCCATGGGATTATACGGTACATCTAACACCTACTTATAGTTGTTACAGTGAGTTATTTTCCGTTTCTGCCAAGTCTGTTTTGCCAGAGGCTACTGCCCCTTTAACAATAAATGGGATTCTTGAAAGCTAAGATCATACATTTCTTCTTGATCTTATTCTCAACCTTAAGATAAGAATTGGCTGCAAGTTGTCCATTGAGAAGTTACGCCTTACTTTTAATTATTAATATCAATTTAATTGTTGTAATTACTTACATTTAATCATATCCATTATCTAATTATAAAGTGTTGCTACTCACTGATTCAAATTTCATATGAAATTATACCTAGGCTTAGGCTCCTACATCATGCTATGCTGGCGCAATACGTGTATCACTTCTCACGATTCCACACATTTACAACAGAGATTGCAAAGTGGTTCATTTTCACTTCCCACACTCGTAAGAATGGAAATAATAAAATGGAGGAAAAAAAACACCCAAATCATTTTGAGAGAAAATACTGAGAATCCCATCGTGATCCTTATGAGATCATGCAAGGGCTGTCCACACACACACACACACACACACACACACACACACACACACACACACACACACACACACACACACACACACACACACACACACACACACACACACACACACACACACACACACACACACACACACACACACACACACACACACACACACAGGTCGGGGCTCCCGCTGCCGTGTGTGAGGACAGAAGGCCCGATAAGCATTGGCAAGCGTTGACGTAAGGTCGGGGCCTGGACTGCACTGACGAGCGCTCCGCTGTGCAACGAGGTGACGCTGCCCTCTGCTGGCAGCGCTGTGGATTACACGCAATCCTCAGGACCTCGTTATTGTTGACAGGCGATTGGCCATCGAGGCCAGGCTGCACAACACCACGTCGAAAGTTAAGTTTGTAAGATGTTGCGTCTTGCAGCATTTTCCCTGCATTTTATACGTTGTTGTTTTTTTGTTGTTTTTTTTTAGCTTTGAATCTATTGCCTATAGAGTCTCCAGAGTCTGCCACATCAGCATTTCTCACTTGCACAGACATGATTGAGGGTGTGAATAAAGAATACGAATAAAGTCTTAGAATATTATATTAGCCCTGCCGTATCGATTGCATTCTTTACCTTAAACCAATTTCCTGAGATCCCCCCCTGGTGAATTGTACATTGCAACCTGCATTTCAAAAACGCTGAGACAGTGAGCCAGTCGAGCCAGCTGTAGACACACCTATACGTGCCGTGTATCTGCCATTCATACCAATTATAAAAGTTGAAGTAAAAAAAAACACAACAACAACTGCTTAACACAAGAAGGCGACCTTCTTTGCTTTAAAACAATGCTCACAGCGTTTGTCGTCAGCCACACACACACACACACACACACACACACACACACACACACACACACACACACACAGCGTGTATAGTTTAATGATGTAGGCCTGTGTTCTCACGTACCTGGCGAGTGACTGTCATCCCGGTGAGTGTCAATTGTCCGACAGCAGACACTGAGGCGTCGTTGGGGTTATTACTGGTACTTCAAGTAATGCTAATGATCAATTAGGGCAGTTAGTCTTGTTTAGCATTATTAGTCTTTCTTTGTTGCATGTATGGTGACTGACTACCGCTTACTGGATGTTCAGCTCTGGGTATAAAAGAAAGACCATTGTAAAGACACACACGCCTACACACACACAGACAGTTACACACACACATATACACACGCACACACATAGACAGTTACACCCACACACACACGCACACAAAATCTGGACTTCAAATGAAGCGATCAATAAACATATTCTTTATTTTTCTAAGTTGTTGGCAAAAGGCTGGGATACATGTGCTTTTTAAATGTGCAGTCATTTTAGCAAAATACTCTCCATCATCTCTGGATACATCGAAGAACGTCGCAGCATTCCTATGAGCTTCATGACCAATGATGCATGTTCCACCGTTGAGGTACAAAATCTGTTGTCGTCGTCGTCGTCATCGTTGTTTTCAATGATCACACACACTACTCTACAATAAGACTTGAGTCGTCGCATACCTGAATCTGTTTGTGGGGTCTCACCGCGTCAGTATTAAGTAGATTCGGGTTCTCGATCGTGGACTCGCGCGCCACGCGGGTCCCGCTGCTAACATTTTCCATTGCATGGAGCGTCACATTTAAGATGGGCATTGGAAACTTGATTAAGACGAATAAATAAAAACAGACGAACCCCAAAAAAAGACGTCTCCTCGGGTTTTAGAAGTTGCTCGTTAATGCAAGAATATACATTTATATAAATAAAAGTGAAAAAAAACAAACCCCAAAGCATTCCTGTCAAGTACTCCAAATGCAAACGATGGAAGGTACACAGACAACACAATATATAAATACATTTACAATAGCTACAGATTCTGTTCAGATAAAAGTGTGCTCCACCAAACATGGCACTCGAGAAGAGAAGCGTTAACTTAAAAACAAGTCAAATTGTTATCATTACAACACAAGTGAAATGGAGATGCCGCGGGCAGACCAATTCTCGATAAAATAATTAATATATAAGTTGTGAAATGTACAATAATAATAATAATAATATTAATGACTTTAGCATGTACAACGTTCGTCCATACAGTATGTTACACCAGAGGAAGGGGCCTGTTTAGTTCATGGAATGGGAGGACACAAGTGCATAGCAAAATAGATCATCTGACACATTTCAGGAGACGCACACACAACAGCCATCAGAAATCCACGCTTAAACAAACCAAAACAAAATGTTGTTGTTGTTTTTTTTAAGGCAAAGTCTTATTTAAAATTGGCATAGTCTGAGAAGATGTCAACAAAGTCTTGTACCACCCGGTAGCAGAAGTCGTACTGCTCCTGCGGACACGGAAACAGAGAGCAGAAGACGCGGTTAAAACCAAAGTCCTTCTAGGTAAGTCCTCTCACTGGCGGCCATATTGGCAACGCCTTTCGGGCAGCTGTTTGGTCTTAGCAAGACCAGGGCCCTATCTAAATGTATAGGGGGAGAGCTGTATCTCCATTTTCCGAGGTCTAAGGGGCATAAAAAAACACATGTTTGACTTGATAAAAAACACGATAGAATAGACGATAGACACGATAAAAAACTAAAATCGCTGAAAGGATTTGGTGGTTTTGAATCAAATTAACGTTTTTAAAGCACTTTTTCTTACAGCTAATCATGACTGCGCATGCCCAATGCTTCACGACACTGTTTTCATCTACGGCATAACAACAGCGGCACTAACAGCAAGACGTCATCGCTCACGGTCAGCTACCGCAGATCATGCCATAAAGCAAGAGATCAACAACGTAACTTTAACCTTGCCTGTATCTGATTTGAGTATTGACTGCTTAAGGGCTATGTCTGTTTGGATAAATAAAGATGATTGAAAATAACTTCCAAGTGTCGCAAAAAGCGTGACCGCGTATGATTGGAGCAACGGCACCGGAAGAGGCGGGACACGTGCAAACAACTGCCATCTTGGCGTTCTGAAGTTTCCCCATGCATTTCAATGGGAGTGATGTGTCTCCTCCTTCTATAGTGTCTCTCCGGTTAAACTCCAAAACCAGATTTCCGCGTCATTTTCCACGGACCGATCGAGACTCTCGCTTTCGTGGGCCGTGTCGGGACGACGGGCGGGGAGAGCACAGCGAGGCCCGACGCGGAATCGAACCGCACGATTCTGCTTCGCTCGCGGCACGACCCTGGAACGCCTCCGGTCTCCGGGCGGGCCGCGGCGTGCGCGCGTGTGCGTGCGTGAACACGTAGCGCGGCTATATTCTGTCCTCCGCAACGCGACGGTTCTATTTCTGGACACCAACATTGCACAAAACGTTACTCTGAGGATTCCCTGACACAGCGATGTGCTTAAAGGCTCCAGACAGTCTGGGCTAAGTTTAGATGCATTCGCTTCACATCATGGGATGGTGGTGTTGGTGTTGGTGGTGGTTGTGGTGTTGGTGGTGCTGGTGGTGGTGGTGGTGTTGGTGGTGATGGTGGTGGAGATGGTGGTGGTGGTGGTGGTGGTGGTGGTGGTGGTGCTTGTGGTGGTGGTGGTGGTGGTGTTGGTGGTGCTGGTGTTGGTGGTGCTGGTGGTGGTGGTGGTGCTTGTGGTGGTGGTGGTGGTGGTGTTGGTGGTGCTGGTGGTGGTGTTGGTGGTGCTGGTGGTGTTGGTGGTGCTGGTGGTGGTGGTGGTGGTGGTGGTGGTGGTGTTGGTGGTGGTGTTGGTGGTGCTTGTGGTGGTGCTGGTGGTGCTGGTGGTGTTGGTGGTGCTGGTGGTGGTGTTGGTGGTGTTGGTGGTGTTGGTGGTGGTGGTGTTGGTGGTGGTGATGGTGGTGGTGGTTGAGGTGAACACTTACCACGGTCTGGACCATGTGAGGCCTCTGCATGCGTAAACTCTTCACGGTCTGGAACACGTCCAGCAGCCCCTCCGCCTTCACCCGCTCCAAGATGTTGCTCAGCGCAATGAACGTACCTGTTCTCCCAGCACCCGCACTGTAGCGCGCACGCACACACACACACAGACACACGCGCACACAGACACACACACGCGCGCACACACACACACACACACACACACACACACACACACACACACACACACACACACACACACACACACACAGAGACAGACAGACAGACAGACAGACAGACAGACAGACACACACTCTTTAAACATATATTTAAACTTTGTATGTTTTACACTTATTTTACCTTTAGCCCAGGCTTTACCCAAATAACCCCCATGCATGCATTTTTAAAATCATAATTCCAGTGGAATTTTGCAGGACATACAAGTAATCATGACTGCCCGCTGATGGGTCGAACGCAACTCAAATCACTAGATCTAACACTCTAACTAACTAATACTATACTACCCACCATCATGTTGATTGTTGTTTGTTATTGTTATTGTTGTTTGTTGACTGTTCACTGTCTACTGTTGCGCACCAACCACTAAGACTAATTCCTCGTAGGTGCAAACCTACTTGGCACTTAACAACTTCTGAGTTCTGAACTAGCTAACTACTTTAACGTACTAACCAACCATCCCAACCACCTAGTAACTATCACCTAAGACTCCACGAGAGGCCACAGCGGTCGGAGTGACCGGCTGCACCACCTGAGCTGTTTGGCAGCAGGTGTCTCTGGGAGGAGGACCACCATCTAAAAACAGTGGACGACTAGGGGCCCTACCTGCAGTGGACCACTATGGGGCCTACCTGCAGTGGACCACTATGGGGCCCTACCTGCAGTGGACCACTATGGGGCCTACTCACTATGGGGGCCTACCTGCAGTGGACCACTATGGGGCCTACCCACTATGGGGCCTACTCACTATGGGGGCCTACCTGCAGTGGACCACTATGGGGCCTCCCCACTATGGGGGTCTGCCTGCAGTGGACCACTATGGGGCCTACCCACTATGGGGCCCACTCACTATGGGGGCCTACCTGCAGTGGACCACTATGGGGCCTCCCCACTATGGGGGTCTACCTACAGTGGACCACTATGGGGCCTACCTACAGTGGACCACTATGGGGCCTACACACTATGGGTCCTACCTGCAGTGGACCACTATGGGGCCTACACACTATGGGTCCTACCTGCAGTGGACCACTATGGGGCCTACACACTATGGGTTCTACCTGCAGTGGACCACTATGGGGCCTACCCACTATGGGGCCTACCCACTATGGTGTCTACCTGCAGTGGACCACTATGGGGCCTACACACTATGGGTCCTACCTGCAGTGGACCACTATGGGGCCTACCTACAGTGGACCACTATGGGGCCTACCTGCAGTGGACCACTATGGGGCCTACACACTATGGGTCCTACATACAGTGGACCACTATGGGGCCTACCCACTATGGGGCCCTACCTGCAGTGGACCACAATGGGGCCTACCTACAGTGGACCACTATGGGGCCTACACACTATGGGTCCTACATACAGTGGACCACTCTGGGGCCTACCCACTATGGGGCCTACCTGCAGTGGACCACTATGGGGCCTACCCACTATGGGGCCTACCTGCAGTGGACCACTATGGGGCCTACCCACTATGGGGCCTACCTGCAGTGGACCACTGTGGGGCCTACCCACTATGGGGCCTACCTACAGTGGACCACTATGGGGCCTACCCACTATGGGGCCTACCTACAGTGGACCACTATGGGGCCTACCCACTATGGGGCCTACCTGCAGTGGACCACTATGGGGCCTACCCACTATGGGGCCTACCTGCATTGGACCACTATGGGGCCTACCCACTATGGGGCCTACCCACTATGGGGCCTACCTGCAGTGGACCACTATGGGGCCTACCCACTATGGGGCCTACCTGCAGTGGACCACTATGGGGCCTACCCACTATGGGGCCTACCCACTATGGTTCCTACCTGCAGTGGACCACTATGGGGCCTACCCACTATGGGGCCTACCCACTATGGGGCCTACCTACAGTGGACCACTATGGGGCCTACCCACTATGGGGCCTACCTGCAGTGGACCACGATGGGGCCTACCTGCAGTGGACCACTATGGGGCCTACCCACTATGGGGCCTTCCTGCAGTGGACCACTATGGGGCCTACCCACTATGGGGCCTACCTGCAGTGGACAACTATGGGGCCTACCCACTATGGGGCCTACCCACTATGGTTCCTACCTGCAGTGGACCACTATGGGGCCTACCCACTATGGGGCCTACCCATGATGGTTCCTACCTGCAGTGGACCACTATGGGGCCTACCCACTATGGGGCCTACCTGCAGTGGACCACTATGGGGCCTACCCACTATGGGGCCTACCCACTATGGTTCCTACCTGCAGTGGACCACTATGGGGCCTACCCACTATGGGGCCTACCTGCAGTGGACCACTATGGGGCCTACCCACTATGGGGCCTACCTGCAGTGGACCACTATGGGGCCTACCTGCAGTGGACCACTATGGGGCCTACACACTATGGGGGCTACCTGCAGTGGACCACTATGGGGCCTACACACTATGGGGGCTACCCACTATGGTTCCTACCTGCAGTGGACCACTATGGGGCCTACCCACTATGGGGCCTACCCACTATGGGGTCCTACCTGCAGTGGACCACTATGGGGCCTACCTACTATGGGGCCTACCCACTATGGGGCCTACCCACTATGGGGCCTACCCACTATGGGGCCTACCTGCAGTGGACCACTATGGGGCCTACACACTATGGGGCCTACCCACTATGGGGCCCACCCACTATGGGGTCCTACCTGCAGTGGACCACTATGGGGTGGTTCCCGGACTGCTGCTGCTGCCGCTGCACCGCGGCGATGATGTCGATCATGCCCTGGCCCTCGGCGGGGATGCCGATCTCTGGCCAGCCGTGGAAGTGGAAGTGTCTGACCGTCCGGGTCTGCTTCTCCTGGGGGGAGGAGGGCGAGGACCAAGGGGAGTCAGGCCATGACGATGATGATGATGAGAGAACAATAGAATAACAAACAATGGAATGATAGTTTTTTTACTCTTGAATAAGTGCAATTTGCAAAGAAATGTGAATTCTAAGTGTTGAACAATATGTGTGTGTGTGTGTGTGTGTGTGTGTGTGTGTGTGTGTTTGGAAAGTGATGTTTGAATCATATATATATATACATACATACATATATACACATACATACATACATACATACATACATATATTTACAATTTATCTTTTCTTCGAGGATGGTTGTAGTGGTACATTTCCCAATGGGTGCTGTACAGTGTGTTACATATATGCTATACATAGAACACACACACACAAACACACACACACAGATGTGCCTACCGGGACATAGGTGAGTACCAAGTCTTTGAGACTGAAGGCGTCACACACTGACGTGTCCGCTTTGATCTCCACCGCATAATCTCCATAGGTGACCGAGTCCTCCGATGGCCAGTACTTCAGACACTTGTCCTGCACACACACACACACACACACACACGCACACACACAGACGCGCACACACACAGACGCGCACACACACAGACGCACACACACACACACACACACACACACACAGACGCACACACACACACACACACACACACACACAGACGCACACACACACACACACACACACACACACAGACGCACGCACACACACAAATTACACATTTCCTCATTTTTTGCATTTGAAATTTTTATTCGATAAACCTTAACAGGAATATTTAATTTAGATTCAGATGAAAAACATTTTTGAATTATTCTTATTCATATGATTTGGATGATACAGCTTTAGAGCCATACAGCTCTCTCAGGGTCTAGGTCCAGATGTGAAGCGGCGAGGTGGGCGTGGCCCAGCCTCCGACACCGCTGTGGCTGTGCGTGTTGTGACTCACCTGCTCCCTCTCCTGGAGCTCGGTGAGCATGACAATGGAGTGACACTTCCACTCCCACACCATCCTCCAGAAGTCCTGCACGGTGTGGGGCAGCGGGCCCTGGGTCGCGATGAAGTAGTCCTTCTGCCGGTAGCCCTGAGAGACAGACAGACAGACACACAGACACACACACACACACACACACACACACACACACACACACACACACATGCACATGCAGGCACACACACACACACACACAGGTACGCATGCACACGCACACACACACATACACACACACACACGCACACGCAGGCACACACACACGTACGCATGCACACGCACACGCACACACACACACACACACACACTCAATGAACTGTGTGCAATTGACAATTGACTGTCAACATGCCAACCCACAAAAATGCTACAAATCAGGCGATTTAAACCTCAACCAAAAATACCATTTGAAATAGATTTTATATATTATTTCATCATAGTCTTCTATTCATTTATTGTCGATACAACAATTGAACCCATGTACAACTGAATCAACTCGAATCCACCTATTTGTGTACATTTCGTCCTCGCTCTCTAAATCAACTTGCCCCGCGGGACAACGTCAACGCCGTGATGTTTTTATCATGGCGCCGCGAGGCGCGGGCGGACGATTTAAAAAACAAGAGACAAACGTACGTCGATGAAGGACGCGTTGATGTAATCCGTGAACTCCTGGCCCCGGCGCATGGACAGAATAACTCGGTTGAAGTCATCTGGAAGAGAGAGGTCAGACAGGAAGCGGCGGTCAGGCCCCCATTCACCGCGGCTCGTAAACACGCCAACAGCCGCGGCGGCGCACAAAAGGCCGCTCTCGCCGGGGCCCCTATCTATAGACAGCGGCGTCAGATGGCCGTCTCTGGTGACCCGCACTCAGGCCCGCACCCGGGGTGAAAGAGACAATATCGTTGTTTTGAAAGGAGGAGCGCTCCACTGGGAGGGGATCTAAATCCGCCTGGATGGGGGCTTAGTAGTACAGCATGCTCTTTCTGTGTAGGGTGTGTGTGTTGTGTGTGTGTGTGTGTGTGTTGTGTGTTGTGTGTTGTGTGTGTGTGTGTGTGTATTATGTGTGTGTGTGTGTGTGTGTGTGTGTGTGTGTGTGTATTATGTGTGTATGTGTGGTGTGTGTGTGTGTGTATTGTGTGCGTGTGCGTGCATGGGTGTCAAGATAAATAATAACAATAATACATTTAATTGATATAGCACTTTTCTAAATACAAAAAAAAAGTAAAAAAAACGAGGTAAAAGTCACATTAAAACTTTTAAAAGCATCCAGATGAAGAGGCAGACACAGGGACAGAGCGGTGAGGGCTCAGACTTTAAAAGCTATTTTAACAAGGTGTGTGTTTTCAGAGACGTTTTACAGACAGGAGAGAGAGAGGCGACAGAACAAGAGTTTGCCCTTACATGGAATGATCTGCAGCACTCGGTTCTTCTTCATGTTGGCGGGAAGGTTCCCCGTTCTCATGTTCTCCTTCATTATCCGCATGTTGGTCAGTTTCTGTGTTGGGTGGGGGGGGAAATGAAAATGGAATTGTGAGTTCAATTTTATGAAACTGTGGGACAGAATCAAACATACAGTGTAACGGCACAGCTTGTGTCACTGAGATATACGGAACTGAATCGCTATCATATTATTTTATTGACCAGAACGCTTCCCTTACCCTGCTTCCCAGCCATGAATTCAATACCACTGAGTTCAAATAATGAGGACTTTCTAGTTATAATTATTACTATAAAGATACAAAATTTCACGTGTTTCAGTAGCAAACAGTTAGACAGTAGATGACGAAGGATAATCAGAGGATAAGCTATACAAAGTAATTCAGCCATTTAGGTTGTGAACTCAGTTGAATTAAGGCATGAGGTCTCGAACCCAGTACCTTTTGGCTGCCCGCTATCATGAGCACATATGGTGGGGGGGGGGGGGGGACTAGACGAATGTGAGTATTGAGGTTCTTTGCTTCCACAACACCTGCATTATTAGATTGACTCAAAACTCACTTGAATTTACTTTTGAAACTGGAAACATCAATGTGAATCCGTGTATCATTTTTCCATTTTCAATTGGCAATCAAAAACCAAATAATGAAAAATTGACTGGTTATTTTGTTTTTTGTTTTTTTATTATAACACCAAAAACGAAAAAATGTATGGTTTTTCATATTTCAATATTAGGCTCAGATCAAAAATACAAAATGGAAAAACGGGCACCAGGACAGAATTTGATTTTAATACTTAATTGGTCGGGTTTGCGTGACCGAGAAATGACGCGGCAAATGTGCGCGGCAGTTCGGGTAATGTGTCTACCACGGCGGCGCTAGAACCACACGCTATTTTGATCAAGGACTTGTTTCACAGCGGTTTGACACACACCGAAATATCCTGCACGTTGCAGCAGATGGGTATCCTGCAATGCTCGGAAATGAGCGTCAGAAGATTCTGTGCTTGGCATTATCTGAGGAGGAAAAGAACTATGACGGACACGTCATAGTTCGATCTATACTAAACACGACCAATTAAATGTTAAAATCAAATTCTGTCATGGTGCCTGTTTTTCCATTTCGTATTTTTGATCTGAGCCTAATATTGAAATATGAAAAACTGGGCATTTTTTGTTTTTTTGTGTCATAATAAAAAAACAAACAACAAAATAACCAGTCAATTTTTCATTATTTGGTTTTTGATTGCCAATTGAAAATGGAAAGAACGAATGATACACCGATTAATGTGATCCCCCTTAATTTCAGATTTCTAATTCAAAAAATCAGACTTCAAATTTCAGATTTCAAGTCTGAAATTTGAATTCCATATTTTGAATTTCATATTTTGAATTTCATATTTCAAATTTCATATTTCAAATTTTCAGATTTCAGATTTCAGATTTCAAACCCAATGTTCCCATGTTCCTGCACTGGATCCCACGCCCCATGTAGTGAGTGGCTGCGGCCGGTACCCTGAACTCCTCTTCCAGGCCCACGCGGTCCAGCGGAGCCTTGGTGTTGTGCAGCTTGTCCAGGTGTCCTTCCAGGGACGACACGTCCAGCTCCGTGTCTCCGTAGAGGTAGTATTCCAGCAGGGCCTGGTAGATGAACGAATACTGCATCTGAGGCAGCAATGCACGCACGCACGCACACACACACACACACACACACACACACACACAGACACAGACACAGACACACACACACACACACACACACACACACACACGCATGAGCACACACACGCATGCACACATAACACATACAAGCATGCGTCATCATGCAAACACACACACGCGCACACAGAAAATGTGGACTTGGTTATTAAACATGAAGAGCGGTAAGTGGTAAAAAGGGGTTGTTATTGCCATGTATTTTTCTGATATTATTCTAATATGAAGTAGTGGTGAGATGCAGAACAATAAACCTGAATCTGAACCTGAGTCACAACAGATTCGCCATGGGTCACTAACAATTCTGTTTGTTATTTAACAAACATATCAATAAAGATTCATTCAAGCCCCCCCCCCAACGGCTGCTTACATCTGTCTGGACCAGCTGGGAGCGCTGCTCCCGTATCTTGGAGACGAAGCCGAAGACGTCGGCCTTCTTCTCGGCGTGCATCATGTCGATCATGGCGTCGATGACGATGAAGGTGCCCGTCCTCCCCACGCCGGCGCTGTCAGGGGGGCGGAGATCGGACGCCACGTCACGTCAGGGCGACCAATAACACAGAACCGCCACGCGGCTCCGTAGCGTGTCTAGACCCGATCGCATCATGCTGGCCGACCCGTACCTGCAGTGGACCGCGATGGGGCCCGCGAAGGTGGGGTTGACCGCCTTGACCTTCTTCAGGAACTTGAGCATGCCGATGGGGGAGAAGGGGACGCCGAAGTCCGGCCAGCTGGTGAAGTGGAGCTGGGTGACCAGCCGGGGGGTCTTGGAGCTGTCGCTGCCCTGCTGCAGACAGGAACCCGCACATTGATTGACGTTACAAACGGGAACCCCCGAGACAAACGTACACAACGCCTTGAGTGCGTTCATGTGTAATGTAAAACATTCAAAGGTAACATCATGAATAGATTACATAGAATTTTAGTCATTCCCAGTATTTTTTAGATATGGGAATGAAATTTGTTCTCTGCATTTGACCCATCCTATGGTACATAGGAGCAGTGGGCTGCTAGGTTCAGCAGCCCGGGGAGCAAGTTGGGGTTCAGTGTCTCGCTCAAGGACACTTCGACATGCGCACAGTTGGAGGAGGAGGGGGATCGAGGGGATCAAACCGCCGACCCTACGGTTAGTGGACGACCCGCTCTGTCCACCCGCTCTATCCACTGAGCCACCGTCTCACCATGAATGCACGAAAACAATACATTAACAGATAACAGCATGATTACATTCATATGTAACGACATGAATACAACACATGCATATGTAACAAGATGAATATATTACAATATAACAACATCAATGCGTTACAATGTAACAACACTAATACACTGCAATGTAAGAACAATGATTACAGTACATCATCATTGAATGACAGAGGTTCACAATACAACAAATTCATATGCAGGCACCGTGGTCTCTTGTTTCGAAGGCAGAAAACATCAATCTGTTGTCTTTTTTCAAGCCTTACTCCAGGAAAGCTGAAATGATTCCAGCTTCCCTATTTCTGTTCTTTATTTATTCTGTTTTCTAAGATATAGATTGCACATCACGTACAGTACTTCCACAAAAGTCAGTAGTTGTCCTTCTGTGTACTTGACTTGTTGTTCTTAGCAACACTATTACATCAGAACTCAATGACACATGGACTCATGTCACATTACTGAAAAACAGTGTGGTTGTAAAAGTAAAATGCTTGTTGGTTACACTGGGCGGAAGAGTACATATTGTAAACAGAACTGGTTGGATGTACATGTTGTAAATGGTTGGACGTACATGTTGTAAACAGAAACCGGTTGGACATACATATTGTAAACAGTACCGGTTGGATGTACATAATGTAAACGGTTAGACGTACATACTGTAAACAGAACCGGTTGGATGTACATGTTGTAAACAGAACCGGTTGGATGTACATGTTGTGAATAGAACCGGTTGGATGTACATGTTGTAAACAGAACCGGCTGGACGTCCATGTTGTAAACAGAACCGGTTGGATGTACATGTTGTAAACAGAACCCGTTGGATGTACATGTTGTAAACAGAACCCGTTGGATATACATGTTGTAAACAGAACCGGCTGGACGTCCATGTTGTAAACAGAACCGGTTGGATGTACATGTTGTAAACAGAACCAGTTGGATGTACATGTTGTAAACAGAACCCGTTGGATATACATGTTGTAAACAGAACCGGTTGGATGTACATGTTGTAAACAGAACCGGTTGGATGTACATGTTGTAAACAGAACAGGTTGGATGTACATGTTGTAAACAGAACCAGTTGGATATACATGTTGTAAACAGAACCGGTTGGATGTACATGTTGTAAACAGAACTGGTTGGATGTACATGTTGTGAATAGAACCGGTTGGATGTACATGTTGTAAACAGAACCGGCTGGACGTCCATGTTGTAAACAGAACCGGTTGGATGTACATGTTGTAAACAGAACCAGTTGGATATACATGTTGTAAACAGAACCGGTTGGATGTACATGTTGTAAACAGAACCGGTTGGATGTACATGTTGTAAATGGTTGGATGTACATGTTGTAAACAGAACTGGTTGGATATACATGTTGTAAACAGAACCGGTTGGATGTACATGTTGTAAACAGAACCGGTTGGATGTACATGTTGTAAACAGAACCGGTTGGATGTACATGTTGTAAACAGTACCGGTTGGATGTACATGTTGTAAACAGAACCGGTTGGACGTCCATGTTGTAAACAGAACCCGTTGGATGTACATGTTGTAAACAGAACCAGTTGGATGTACATGTTGTAAACAGAACCGGTTGGATGTACATGTTGTAAACAGAACCCAGCTGGACTTACATATTGCACACAGAACTTGCGAATGGTGTAGTCCACCAGGATGGTGAAGTCCTCCACTACCACACGGACGTTCCCGTAGGTCCAGCAGCCCTGGTCTGGCCAGTACTGGAAGCACTTGTCCTGGGAAAGTGTGGGGGGGAGAAACAAGACCGGGAAGGGAACGGTGGAATTTCGGTTAACCAGCTTCCACGGTCGGTGGGACTGTCAGCGGAGGAGAAAACACAGGGCCATGTAACTAGCAAGCCCTCGTGGCCGCGAGCAAGAGGTTCAATGGAAGTGTGATTGCACGGGAAATGATTGGTCCTGGTTGGTGTGTTTGTGGAAGAGGTATGGAAATGGGGATATACTTTAAAGGTCTACTGTGTTGCTCTGAGCCTGTAACCCATGCTTGCGCTTCCCACTACGTTATTCTGTTTTAGGGGTGGGAGCAGTAAAAGCACCGAGGGAGATGGCGCACGGCACGGCTCTGGAAACATGTTCCCACGAGTTGAGTTCACTCATTCATTACCTCATGTGACATGACGGCACCATGCCCATGCAATACAATGCAAGAATACGAGTCACAATGCTGAGACAAAGACACAGATGCATGAATAGGGTGGGATTCCTCACTTCCTTCCTCTCCTTCAGGTTGGTCAGCATGACCACCGTGGCCACCTTCTGCTCCCAGATCATCCTCCAGAAGTCTACCACCGTGTCCTCCTTTGGCCCTGAGGAACCCAGCGCATTTAGCACACACCCTCATGGATCCACTTCAAATATATATACACTGTATATATTCATATTAATATTAATATTTTTCTGTACCTTGTGCAGCAATGAATTTGTTCTTCTCTGTGTAACCCTGATATGATAAATAGAAAATAAAATGTAAATGTACCTTCATACATTAATTCATATTGCAGTTTGCAGTTACTGCATATTGAGTAATGATGTATAATTGACCAGGAAAACAGAGAGAGAATGAAGTTAACGCAGGACTCACGTTGATGTAGGAGGCGTTCACATAGTCCGAACAGGGATTCCCTTCCAGCTGGGTCAGAACCACCCTGGAATGATCGACTGAGGAACAGATCGAATAAAAAGTGACAATCCTCTCTGCGTGAACAATAACCTGCTGCTGAGGACAAGGTTTTAGCCACCATCGCTTTCACGCGATTGTGTTTTCGGATGCTTGGCACAGAAAGTAACAGCAGTGCTGGTGAGCACTGAGTTTATCAGTATTTTGAGTTTGCCATCTGGATTTATTAATTAGCACAAGGCCCGGCACAATGCATCAGCTTCATGGGTGGGGAAACAATAAGTCATCTGAATATATATATATATATATATATATATATATATATATATATATATATATATATATATATATATATATATAAGTAGACTGCTATATATATATATAGCAGTCTACTTATGCAAGACAGCAGTGTGATAGAAGTCCACGTACAGGGCAGGATGTTGGGGTATCTGTTCTTGTCCTTGTTGGTCTCCTTATTGGCCTCTTCACAGGTTCCCTGGGCAGAGAGCCCCGCCAACGACTGTAGCAACAACAACAACAACAACAACAAAAAAGCCCCCCCCACTCATTAGTTAGAACCCAAACTAATGATGTAATGCAACATTTTTCATTCAGGGCTTCGAAAAATTTGCACACGCAGCTAGCTAGCTGCACGTCGAAAATAGAAACCGCTGCAATTTGCAACGTTTTGTACCCGTGGCCGCTGAGCCTCTGTTTGCTCGATGATCTGTTCTATCTGTTACATTTCGTACTTCGTACTTCCTTGTGTGTGTGGCCCTGCACCTTGTTTGCCCTCTCACAATGTTGTAATTTGCATGAGAGTGCAATGGTGGGAGCTTACTGCACTTTATCTGTTTCACCGTGGGAGGATGAGAAACGTACTCTCGATTCCTTTGCATGTCTTGCCGTGTGAAGGAATTGAGAATAAAGCAAATTTGAACTTTGCTATAATGAAGCCTTGACCCTCAAACTAAGGTGACTCAGGCATCTGTAATGTAGCTACAATGAATGGAAAATTTATCTCTCATACACGTAGTCTACTTTAACCCCCCCACCACCTCGCCCCCCCGAAAGTGAGGGTTAAAAATACATTTAGAAATGCACACTTTACATAATGCTGCCTCCTGATGTTGAGAGGGGGTAGCACAAATCATTCTGGGTAATGTCAGAAAATAGAGCCACACTGGAGCTGATCACAGGAAGCCTGACACGACAGCCACTGACAAATTGCATGTAACAATAGCAGGTACGATATCACACATTTCAGAAAAATAGGACCAGTGGTGCGTTGGTCATCATCAAGAGATGATGACCAACGTCAAAGCGTTTCAGGCTGTATTGTTACTTTGAGGTAACTGCAATTGTGTAAGACGTCCATCCACAAACCAATCCACAAACCCATCAGCTGTATCTTGGCTTAATCATATCAACCAACACTGTAGCGTGCCAAAGCATACATCTGATTGACGTATCAAATCACAGGGCGGCAGTAGCTCAGTGGGTAGAGCGGGTGGACAGAGCGGGTTGGCGGTTCGATCCCTTCGATTCCCCTCCTCCAACTGTCCGCATGTCGAAGTGCCCTTGAGCAAGACACTGAAGACCAACTTGCTCCCCGGGCATTGAACATAGCAGCCCCACTGCTCCTGTGTACCATAGCATGGGTCAAATGCAGAGAACCAATTTCGTTCCCATATCTAAAAATGACTAACGCTGACCAAAGGTGAATCTAATCAAACATACACCACTCAGTTACAAAACATCTGTCATTTCAACGTGCCAAAGCATCGACTGACAAAACATACACACGCACACACACACACACACACACACACGCTCGCACACGTATACACACACACACACGCACACACGTATACACACACACGTACACACGCACACACATATACACACACACGCACGCACACACATGCACACACGTATACACACGCACACACATGCACACACGTATACACACGCACACACACACTCCTCTGACATTTGACGCACTTCTGAACTTCCTCTTCCTCCGACGGCAATCACGAGCCCCACGAGGCGAAACGTAAAAGCCTGCCGACTGTCTTACAGCGGTGTTGAGTCACAGCCTCGGGGCCCCTGGGACTCCTGAATCACTGGCGTGAAACAGACAGAAGCCCATCACCGCACGCCCATTAGTCACGTCAACAAGAGTCCCATGGTTTCCCTGAATACCGCTCCGATTCCTGACAGGCCAGTCGCACGCAAAGGTCCCCCCCCCCGGGCAGCAGCGGACGTGGGCATCAACACAGCCTGGGCGAACCTCTACGTTTACATTTATGGGTATCCAGCAGACCCTTTTATCCAAAGCGACTTACAAGCAGTACATTTTGGGGGGTTCGACATGTGAACAGTTGGAGGTGAGGGGTAAAGGTAAAGGGGGCATTTAGCAGACGCTTTTGTCCAAAGCGACTTACAATCAGTACATATGTGGGGGTTCGACATGTGGACAGTTGGAGGGGGGATCAAGGGGATCGAACCGCCGACCCTTCCGGTCGGTGGACGACCCGCTCTGCCTGGTAAGCGGCCGCCGCACCTCTAGAACAATCTTGCACCTGATTCACGTTTTTTTTTTACAACAGATGACCGCAAACTGTGACCCAGTGGGGGTCAATGCCCATCCAAGCTGTACATGTAGAGAGATGAGCGGACATATCAACAAAAAAGAGAGGTACTAACGATAAGGACACAGTTAGCATGACCTAAAGAACGACACGACAAAAAAAAGGGAAATAACACGTGAGGAGGAAAGAAAGAAGAAGAATGAAATAAGGGGGGGGGAAAAAAGACTGAAAAACAAAGACAGAAAGAAAGAACAGAAAGAAAGAACAGAACGGGGTACGAAAGACAGACTCCGCAAACAAAAGACGAACGACGGAGAGAGAGAAGGCCGGCAGGGTAGAGAAAGACACAGAGCCAAGGACTGGAGGAAGGGACAAGAGAAAGACCGACGAAACAAAGGTGGTACAACAAACTAAAGAAACAAATGAAATAAAAGAAGGAACGAAATAAAAGAAGGACCGAAACGAAAGAACGGAAGAAGAGAAGAAAAGGGGAACCCAGTGGGGTTCAGGCGGAGGTAAAGGGGGGAGGAGGAGGGGAGGTGCGGGGGAGAAGGGAGGGGGGGAGGAGGAGGGCGAGGAGGAGGAGGGAGGAGGGGGAGGGGGGGGGAGGATGAGGAGGGAGGAGGGGGGGAGGAGGAGGGGGGAGGAGGAGGGCGAGGAGGAGGAGGAGGGAGGAGGGGGAGGGGGGGAGGAGGGGGGAGAAGGAGGAGGGGGGAGGAGGAGGGGGGGAGGACGGACGGACGGACGGACGGACGGCTGGCCGCGGGACTCACGTTGTACTCCTCGCGGAACAGCTTGCCGTCGTCGGCCGAGCGCAGCCGGTACTCGTCCTCCAGGCGCTCCAGGGGGATGGGCAGGTACACCTGGGCCGCCGAGGGCGAGCGGGGCAGCAGCACCACCGTCTGTTGGTCTGCAGCCACACCAGAGGGGGATGGATGGAGGATGGAGGAGGAGGAGGAGGATGAGTCACAGCAGGGTCCCCCCCCGACACGCAGGGCCGGCCGCACGCCCCCCAGCACCACCTGCGGCGCGTGCAGCAGCCGCCGCCGACTCCGCATGCAACGGCAGACGACCACATGCATGGTTGGTAGGGAACGTTTCAGCCCTGGGGCGGGGGGGGGGGGGGGTGGGGGCGCCGCGTGGGAGTCATTCTGTTCAGATCGGTCAGACAACCCGAACCCGAATCAGGTGGTTCTGATTGGTACCCCCCCCAGCCGGCACTCATTGGATGTCTCGACGTTGACTTTGGGGGATTGAGCGTTTGGTTAGTCTTGGCGGGGGGGGGGTGTTATTCTATTCACACATGAAATGATTGGGTTGGGCTTGGAGATCAAACGAACG
>JAXIVH010000664.1:30788-45788 GCA_036785325.1 Urophycis tenuis
ACAACAGGCAGACGAGCATAAGAATTTATAACAAGAAGTTAAACATTGTGAGAAAATAATTGTAAGCTAGTCTCCCTCTCACGCACGCCAGCCCTGCCTGCGGTTTTCCGTATTTACTTCCTGTCAGCGCTTGCAAACAATCAATCGATGTGTGTGTCGCCGAGTCGCGGAGCAGAGACGGCCACGCATGTTGGAAATGTGCAGGCGAGCACTTGGCAATTCCTCTGGCTCTGCAGAGAGGAGCCTGGAGTCAGGGGGGGTCAGGGGTCAGGGGTCCTGGGAGTCTGTGAGGCCACCTGCCAGGTTTCACTTTCCCCCCCCCCCCCCCCCCCGACAAGATCTGTAACAATACTTATTGGGCTTGGACAGGAAGACATGCATTTTCAAGCCACTACCAGCAGCCATCTAGGAAGTATTTTATCAGCCCCAGCCAAAACAATGGAATGTACATAACAGATCCCCCCCCCCCCCCCCCCCCCCCCCCCCCCCCTCCGCCCTCCAATCAGCTAGCTGCCGTGCTGACAGGAATCGTCCGAGTGGTTGAGGTCATTAAGGGTAGGGTGAGGGTAGGATGTGGCTCTACTGGGGCCACATGTGTTGATCTCTTGTGGGGTCCAAGGCAAGCACGCAATTCACTGTTCTTTTTTTCGGAAGAGAGGTTTCTATTGTTTTAATGCCTTGCTCTTGAATGGTGAATAGGGACGCTGTCATTTTTTTTGTCTCTGACTCTTCAGTGCTGAATAAGGTTTCATCAATTGATCTGTAATGTTACATACGTAGATAATAAGGCCCTGTCCCATTTCTCCCCCCTTAAGACTTCCACTTGGTTTGGAGTGCCCTCAACAGTAAATTCCCTCACCTCGCCGAGGGAAGTGGCTGAAGATCTTTCCCTATGAAATTGGGGACACCACTAGCGTAGTGAACTAGCGTAGTGAACGTAGCGAACGTGCTCACCTCACATACGTCACTCGTTGACAAGTCTGCCGATAACGCTACTACTATTTCATTCATGAAAAAATGCCGCCGGTTCCAGGTGTTGTGTTGCCTGTTGCGTGGGCTGTGTTTATTTGTCTCCGTGTGATTAATGAACGGAGAAATGGGTCATTTCATCTTCCACTTCGTTTTAAGCCTGCATCGGACCTCACTGCGTTTTGAGGGTTGATTGTAAGGGGAAAATAGCACTTCCCCTTGCTCCTTACAGTAATGGGACACCCCTACCCCTGCACGAGAACGCACAAAATGTAGGGTTAGGGCAAAAATGTAGGGGTAGGGGGGTATTGGGACGGGGCCTAATGTGTGTTGACTGTCCCAGTCAGAAGTGTTGCTTATGATCCGACCGTTTGGTACTTTAGAATGTTCCTTCAAGGTTAACCCTTATGATAGTAAGTCATGTTTGTCGTCCGATCGTTTCATTCAAGTGAATGTAAAGGCTTAACATCTGGACCCTCAGGCAGACCCTGAGGTTTTCCATCATGCTAGCTGGGTAGTCCCCGGGGGACCTTCTAGTTTCTTTTCTATTTCTCTTCGAGCATGAAGGTGTTAAACAGTCTTTATCATTTTTACCTCACATAGCAACACATCCTGTGTGTGTGTGTGTCTGTTTGCTTGTTTGGTGCGTGCTTGCGTGCGTTTCTGTCTGTCTCTGTGTGTGTGTGGTGTGTGTGTGTGTGTCTGTGTGTGCGTGTGTCTGTGTGTGTGTGTGTGTGTTTTAGAGTTTGGATACAGCACAGAGTCGGTATACACCATTCTCCATCAGGTCAGGTATTCACGGTGTCGACAGGGGCTCTACTCACGCTGGCCTGAGAAGTCTGTTTGATTCCTCTTCTCTTCCTCTGACTGTTCTGGGGGTCTAACACACTAGCCAGCGGGGCGCTCCTCTCGGTGTCGCATATTCACTTTAACCCCACGCACCACCAACTCACAGACAAGGGCGCTTTCAGGCTTTGAGTGGATCTTCTTCCTCTGATCTTTTATTTTGAAGCTCTCATGTGCTGAAGGGTGAAGTCTGACGTAGCGCTGACATTCTGAGAGGCCTGTGTTTCGCTGGAAGGAGCCGCACGCCACAATCATAGACGCCTGTCTGAATCAATCGTCGTCGTTCGTTTGATCTCCAAGCCCAACCCAATCATTTCATGTGTGAATAGAATAATACATCCCCCCCCCCGCCAAGACTAACCAAACGCTCAATCCCCCCAAAGTCAAAGTCGAGACATCCAATGAGTGCCGGCTGGGGGGGGTACCAATCAGAACCACCTGATTCGGGTTCGGGTTGTCTGACCGATCTGAACAGAATGACTCCCACGCGGCGCCCCCCCCCCCCCCCCCAGGGCTGAAACGTTCCCCGCCAACCATGCATGTGGTCGTCTGCCGTTGCATGCGGAGTCGGCGGCTGCTGCACGCGCCGCAGGTGGTGCTGGGGGACGTGTGGCCAGCCCTGCGTGTCGGGGGGACCCTGCTGTGACTCATCATCCTCCTCCTCCTCCATCCTCCATCCATCCCCCTCTGGTGTGGCTGCAGACCAACAGACGGTGGTGCTGCTGCTCGCCGCTCGCCCTCGGCGGCCCAGGTGTACCTGCCCATCCCCCTGGAGCGCCTGGAGGACGAGTACCGGCTGCGCTCGGCCGACGACGGCAAGCTGTTCCGCGAGGAGTACAACGTGAGGTCCCGCGGCCCGGCCGTCCGTCCGTCCGTCCGTCCGACCGTCCTCCCCCCCCCTCCTCCCTCCCCCCTCCTCCTTCTCCCCCCCTCCTCCCCCCCTCCCCCCTCCTCCCTCCTCCTCCTCGCCCTCCTCCTCCCCCCTCCTCCTCCCCTCCTCCCCCCCTCCTCCTCCTCCCCCTCCTCCCTCCTCCTCCTCGCCCTCCTCCCCCCCCCTCCCCCCTCCTCATCCTCCCCCCCTCCCCCTCTCCCTCCTCCTCCTCCTCGCCCTCCTCCTCCCCCCCTCCCTTCTCCCCCCCTCCTCCCCCTCCTCCTCCCCCCTTTACCTCCGCCTGAACCCCGCTGGGTTCCCCTTTTCTTCTCTTCTTCCGTTCTTTCGTTCGGTCCTTCTTTTATTTCGTTCCTTCTTTTATTCATTTGTTTCTTAGTTTGTTGTACCACCTTTGTTTCGTCGGTCTTTCTCTTGTCCCTTCCTCCAGTCCTTGGCTCTGTGTCTTTCTCTACCCTGCCGGCCTTCTCTCTCTCCGTCGTTCGTCTTTTGTTTGCGGAGTCTGTCTTTCGTACCCCGTTCTGTTCTTTCTTTCTTTTCTTTCTTTCTGTCTTTCGTTTTTTCAGTCTTTTTTTCCCCCCCTTATTTCATTCTTCTTCTTTCCTTTCCTCCTCACGTGTTATTTCCCTTTTTTTTGTCGTGTCGTTCTTTAGGTCATGCTAACTGTGTCCTTATCGTTAGTACCTCTCTTTTTTGTTGATATGTCCGCCTCATCTCTCTACATGTACAGCTTGGATGGGGATTGACCCCCACTGGGTCACAGTTTGCGGTCATCTGTTGTAAAAAAAAACGGGAATCAGGTGCAAGAATGTTCTAGAGGTGCGGCGGCCGCTTACCAGGCAGAGCGGGTCGTCCACCGACCGGAAGGGTTGGCGGTTCGATCCCCTTGATCCCCCCCCTCCAACTGTCCACATGTCGAACCCCCCACATACAGTATGTACTGATTGTAAGTCGGCTTTGGACAAAAGCGTCTGCTAAATGCCCCCTTTACCTTTACCCCTCACCTCCAACTGTCCACGATGTCGAACCCCCACATATGTACTGATTGTAAGTCGCTTTGGACAAAAGCGTCTGCTAAATGCCCCCTTTACCTTTACCCCTCACCTCAACTGTCCACATGTCGAACCCCCCAAAATGTACTGCTTGTAAGTCGCTTTGGATAAAAGGGTCTGCTGGATACCCATAAATGTAAACGTAGAGGTTCGCCCAGGCTGTGTTGATGCCCACGTCCGCTGCTGCCCGGGGGGGGGGGACCTTTGCGTGCGACTGGCCTGTCAGGAATCGGAGCGGTATTCAGGGAAACCATGGGACCTCTTGTTGACGTGACTAATCGGCGTGCGGTGATGGGCTTCTGTCTGTTTCACGCCAGTGATTCAGAGTCCCAGGGGCCCCGAGGCTGTGACTCAACACCGCTGTAAGACAGTCGGCAGGCTTTTTACGTTTCGCCTCGTGGGGCTCGTGATTGCCGTCGGAGGAAGAGGAAGTTCAGAAGTGCGTCAAATGTCAGAGGAGTGTGTGTGTGCGTGTGCGTGTGTATACGTGTGTGCATGTGTGTGCGTGTGTGTGTGTGTATACGTGTGTGCGTGTGTACGTGTGTGTGTGTACACGTGTGTGCGTGTGTGTGTGTGTGTGTATACGTGTGCGCCGGCGTGTGTGTGTGTGTGTGTGTGTGTGTGCGTGTGTGCGTGTGTGTGTTTTGTCAGTCGATGCTTTGGCACGTTGAAATGACAGATGTTTTGTAACTGAGTGGTGTATGTTTGATTAGATTCAACTTTGGTCAGTGTTAGTCATTTTTAGATATGGGAACGAAATTGGTTCTCTGCATTTGACCCATGCTATGGTACATAGGAGCAGTGGGGCTGCTATGTTCAGTAGCCCCGGGGAGCAAGTTGGTGTTCAGTGTCTTGCTCAAGGACACTTCGACATGCGGACAGTTGGAGGAGGGGGGATCGAAGGGATCGAACCGCCGACCCTACGGTTGGCGGACGACCCGCTCTGTCCACCCCGCTCTACCCACTGAGCTACTGCCGCCCCGTGATTTGATACGTCAATCAGATGTATGCTTTGGCACACTACAGTGTTGGTTGGTATGATTAAGCCAAGATACAGCTGATGGGTTTGTGGATGGACGTCTTACACAAAATGAGAATTCATCCAGTTCAGTGGGGTCCAAGCTTTGAATCCCAAGTGTGGATCATGAACGATTTAGAACTGTGTAATTGCAGTTACCTCAAAGTAACAATACAGCCTGAAACGCTTTGACGTTGGTCATCATCTCTTGATGATGACCAACGCACCACTGGTCCTATTTTTCTGAAATGTGTGATATCGTACCTGCTATTGTTACATGCAATTTGTCAGTGGCTGTCGTGTCAGGCTTCCTGTGATCAGCTCCAGTGTGGCTCTATTTTCTGACATTACCCAGAATGACTTGTGCTACCCCCTCTCAACATCAGGAGGCAGCATTATGTAAAGTGTGCATTTCTAAATGTATTTTTAACCCTCACTTTCGGGGGGGGCGAGGTGGTGGGGGGGTTAAAGTAGACTACGTGTATGAGAGATAAATTTTCCATTCATTGTAGCTACATTACAGATGCCTGAGTCACCTTAGTTTGAGGGTCAAGGCTTCATTATAGCAAAGTTCAAATTTGCTTTATTCTCAATTCCTTCACACGGCAAGACATGCAAAGGAATCGAGAGTACGTTTCTCATCCTCCCACGGTGAAACAGATAAAGTGCAGTAAGCTCCCACCATTGCACTCTCATGCAAATTACAACATTGTGAGAGGGCAAACAAGGTGCAGGGCCACACACACACACGGAAGTACGAAGTACGAAATGTAACAGATAGAACAGATCATCGAGCAAACAGAGGCTCAGCGGCCACGGGTACAAAACGTTGCAAATTGCAGCGGTTTCTATTTTCGACGTGCAGCTAGCTAGCTGCGTGTGCAAATTTTTCGAAGCCCTGAATGAAAAATGTTGCATTACATCATTAGTTTGGGTTCTAACTAATGAGTGGGGGGGGCTTTTTTGTTGTTGTTGTTGTTGTTGTTGCTACAGTCGTTGGCGGGGCTCTCTGCCCAGGGAACCTGTGAAGAGGCCAATAAGGAGACCAACAAGGACAAGAACAGATACCCCAACATCCTGCCCTGTACGTGGACTTCTATCACACTGCTGTCTTGCATAAGTAGACTGCTATATATATATATAGCAGTCTACTTATATATATATATATATATATATATATATATATATATATATTATATATATTCAGATGACTTATTGTTTCCCCACCCATGAAGCTGATGCATTGTGCCGGGCCTTGTGCTAATTAATAAATCCAGATGGCAAACTCAAAATACTGATAAACTCAGTGCTCACCAGCACTGCTGTTACTTTCTGTGCCAAGCATCCGAAAACACAATCGCGTGAAAGCGATGGTGGCTAAAACCTTGTCCTCAGCAGCAGGTTATTGTTCACGCAGAGAGGATTGTCACTTCTTATTTGATCTGTTCCTCAGTCGATCATTCCAGGGTGGTTCTGACCCAGCTGGAAGGGAATCCCTGTTCGGACTATGTGAACGCCTCCTACATCAACGTGAGTCCTGAGTTAACTTCACTCTCTCTCTGTTTTCCTGGTCAATTATACATCATTACTCAATATGCAGTAACTGCAAACTGCAATATGAATTAATGTATGAAGGTACATTTACATTTTATTTTCTATTTATCATATCAGGGTTACACAGAGAAGAACAAATTCATTGCTGCACAAGGTAAAGAAAAATATGAATATTAATATGAACATATACAGTGTATATATATTTGAAGTGGATCCATGAGGGTGTGTGCTAAATGCGCTGAGTTCCTCAGGGCCAAAGGAGGACACGGTGGTAGACTTCTGGAGGATGATCTGGGAGCAGAAGGTGGCCACGGTGGTCATGCTGACCAACCTGAAGGAGAGGAAGGAAGTGAGGAATCCCACCCTATTCATGCATCTGTGTCTTTGTCTCAGCATTGTGACTCGTATTCTTGCATTGTATTGCATGGGCATGGTGCCGTCATGTCACATGAGGTAATGAATGAGTGAACTCAACTCGTGGGAACATGTTTCCAGAGCCGTGCCGTGCGCCATCTCCCTCGGTGCTTTTACTGCTCCCACCCCTAAAACAGAATACCGTAGCGGGAAGCGCAAGCATGGGTTACACGCTCAGAGCAACACAGTAGACCTTTAAAGTATATCCCCATTTCCATACCTCTTCCACAAACACACCAACCAGGACCAATCATTTCCCGTGCAATCACACTTCCATTGAACCTCTTGCTCGCGGCCACGAGGGCTTGCTTGTTACATGGCCCTGTGTTTTCTCCTCCGCTGACAGTCCTACCGACCGTGGAAGCTGGTTAACCGAAATTCCACCGTTCCCTTCCCGGTCTTGTTTCTCCCCCCCACACTTTCCCAGGACAAGTGCTTCCAGTACTGGCCAGACCAGGGCTGCTGGACCTACGGGAACGTCCGCGTGGTAGTGGAGGACTTCACCATCCTGGTGGACTACACCATTCGCAAGTTCTGTGTGCAATATGTAAGTCCAGCTGGGTTCTGTTTACAACATGTACATCCAACCATTTACAACATGTACATCCAACCGGTTCTGTTTACAACATGTACATCCAACCGGTTCTGTTTACAACATGTATATCCAACCAGTTCTGTTTACAACATGTACATCCAACCATTTACAACATGTACATCCAACCGGTTCTGTTTACAACATGTACATCCAACCGGTTCTGTTTACAACATGTATATCCAACTGGTTCTGTTTACAACATGTACATCCAACCGGTTCTGTTTACAACATGGACGTCCAGCCGGTTCTGTTTACAACATGTACATCCAACCGGTTCTATTCACAACATGTACATCCAACCAGTTCTGTTTACAACATGTACATCCAACCGGTTCTGTTTACAACATGTATATCCAACTGGTTCTGTTTACAACATGTACATCCAACCTGTTCTGTTTAGAACATGTACATCCAACCGGTTCTGTTTACAACATGTACATCCAACCGGTTCTGTTTACAACATGTACATCCAACCGGTTCTGAAGAAGAAGAAGAAGAAGAAGAAGAAGAAGAAGAAGAAGAATTACTGATTTGATCCCGTGAGGGAAATTTGGTCTTCTGCATTTAACCCAATCGTGAATTAGTGACACACTCAGAACACAGTGATGGTGAAGCACACAGTGAGGTGAAGCACACACTTAAACCCGATGCAGTGAGCTGCCTGCAACAGCGGCGCTCGGGGAGCAGTGAGGGGTTAGGTGCCTTGCTCAAGGGCACTTCAGCCATGCGCACTGGTCGGGGTTTGAACCGGCCACCCTCCGGTTACAAATCCAAAGCCCTAACCAGTAGGCCGGCTGCCCCAATGTTTACAGTATGTACGTCTAACCGTTTACATTATGTACATCCAACCGGTACTGTTTACAATATGTATGTCCAACCGGTTTCTGTTTACAACATGTACGTCCAACCATTTACAACATGTACATCCAACCAGTTCTGTTTACAATATGTACTCTTCCGCCCAGTGTAACCAACAAGCATTTTACTTTTACAACCACACTGTTTTTCAGTAATGTGACATGAGTCCATGTGTCATTGAGTTCTGATGTAATAGTGTTGCTAAGAACAACAAGTCAAGTACACAGAAGGACAACTACTGACTTTTGTGGAAGTACTGTACGTGATGTGCAATCTATATCTTAGAAAACAGAATAAATAAAGAACAGAAATAGGGAAGCTGGAATCATTTCAGCTTTCCTGGAGTAAGGCTTGAAAAAAGGTAACAGATTGATGTTTTCTGCCTTCGAAACAAGAGACCACGGTGCCTGCATATGAATGTGTTGTATTGTGAACCTCTGTCATTCAATGATGACGTACTGTAATCATTGTTCTTACATTGCAGTGTATTAGTGTTGTTACATTGTAACGCATTGATGTTGTTATATTGTAATATATTCATCTTGTTACATATGCATGTATTGTATTTATGTCGTTACATATGAATGTAATCATGCTGTTATCTGTTAATGTATTGTTTTCGTGCATTCATGGTGAGACGGTGGCTCAGTGGATAGAGCGGGTGGACAGAGCGGGTCGTCCACTAACCGTAGGGTCGGCGGTTCGATCCCCTCGATCCCCCTCCTCCTCCAACTGTCCGCATGTTGAAGTGTCCTTGAGCAAGACACTGAACCCCAACTTGCTCCCCGGGCTGCTGAACCTAGCAGCCCACTGCTCCTATGTACCATAGGATGGGTCAAATGCAGAGAACAAATTTCATTCCCATATCTAAAAAATACTGGGAATGACTCAAATTCAATGTAATATATTCATGATTTTACCTTTGAATGTTTTACATTACACATGAACGCACTCAAGTCGTTGCGTACGTTTGTCTCGGGGTTCCCGTCTGTAACGTCAATCAATGTGCGGGTTCCTGTCTGCAGCAGGGCAGCGACAGCTCCAAGACCCCCCGGCTGGTCACCCAGCTCCACTTCACCAGCTGGCCGGACTTCGGCGTCCCCTTCTCCCCCATCGGCATGCTCAAGTTCCTGAAGAAGGTCAAGGCGGTCAACCCCACCTTCGCGGGCCCCATCGCGGTCCACTGCAGGTACGGGTCGGCCAGCATGATGCGATCGGGTCTAGACACGCTACGGAGCCGCGTGGCGGTTCTGTGTTATTGGTCGCCCTGACGTGACGTGGCGTCCGATCTCCGCCCCCCTGACAGCGCCGGCGTGGGGAGGACGGGCACCTTCATCGTCATCGACGCCATGATCGACATGATGCACGCCGAGAAGAAGGCCGACGTCTTCGGCTTCGTCTCCAAGATACGGGAGCAGCGCTCCCAGCTGGTCCAGACAGATGTAAGCAGCCGTTGGGGGGGGCTTGAATGAATCTTTATTGATATGTTTGTTAAATAACAAACAGAATTGTTAGTGACCCATGGCGAATCTGTTGTGACTCAGGTTCAGATTCAGGTTTATTGTTCTGCATCTCACCACTACTTCATATTAGAATAATATCAGAAAACTACATGGCAATAACAACCCCTTTTTACCACTTACCGCTCTTCATGTTTAATAACCAAGTCCACATTTTCTGTGTGCGCGTGTGTGTGTTTGCATGATGACGCATGCTTGTATGTGTTGTGTGTGCATGTGTGTGTGTGCGCATGCGTGTGTGTGTGTGTGTGTCTGTGTGTGTGTGTGTGTGTGTCTGTGTCTGTGTCTGTGTCTGTGTGTGTGTGTGTGTGTCTGTGTCTGTGTCTGTGTCTGTGTGCATTGCTGCCTCAGATGCAGTATTCGTTCATCTACCAGGCCCTGCTGGAATACTACCTCTACGGAGACACGGAGCTGGACGTGTCGTCCCTGGAAGGACACCTGGACAAGCTGCACAACACCAAGGCTCCGCTGGACCGCGTGGGCCTGGAGGAGGAGTTCAGGGTACCGGCCGCAGCCACTCACTACATGGGGCGCGGGATCCAGTGCAGGAACATGGGAACATTGGGTTTGAAATCTGAAATCTGAAATCTGAAATTTGAAATATGAAATTCAAAATATGGAATTCAAAATGTGAAATTCAAAATATGAAATTCAAAATATGGAATTCAAATTTCAGACTTGAAATCTGAAATTTGAAGTCTGATTTTTTTTAATTAGAAATCTGAAATTAAGGGGGATCACATTAATCCGTGTATCATTCGTTCTTTCCATTTTCAATTGGCAATCAAAAACCAAATAATGAAAAATTGACTGGTTATTTTGTTGTTTGTTTTTTTATTATGACACAAAAAACGAAAAAATGCCCGGTTTTTCATATTTCAATATTAGGCTCAGATCAAAAATACGAAATGGAAAAACAGGCACCATGACAGAATTTGATTTTAACATTTAATTGGTCGTGTTTAGTATAGATCGAACTATGACGTGTCCGTCATAGTTCTTTTCCTCCTCAGATAATGCCAAGCACAGAATCTTCTGACGCTCATTTCCGAGCATTGCAGGATACCCATCTGCTGCAACGTGCAGGATATTTCGGTGTGTGTCAAACCGCTGTGAAACAAGTCCTTGATCAAAATAGCGTGTGGTTCTAGCGCCGCCGTGGTAGACACATTACCCGAACTGCCGCGCATATTTGCCGCGTCATTTCTCGGTCACGCAAACCCGACCAATTAAGTATTAAAATCAAATTCTGTCCTGGTGCCCGTTTTTCCATTTTGTATTTTTGATCTGAGCCTAATATTGAAATATGAAAAACCATGCATTTTTTCGTTTTTGGTGTTATAATAAAAAAACAAAAAACAAAATAACCAGTCAATTTTTCATTATTTGGTTTTTGATTGCCAATTGAAAATGGAAAAATGATACACGGATTCACATTGATGTTTCCAGTTTCAAAAGTAAATTCAAGTGAGTTTTGAGTCAATCTAATAATGCAGGTGTTGTGGAAGCAAAGAACCTCAATACTCACATTCGTCTAGTCCCCCCCCCCCCCATCATATGTGCTCATGATAGCGGGCAGCCAAAAGGTACTGGGTTTGAGCCCTCATGCCTTAATTCAACTGAGTTCACAACCTAAATGGCTGAATTACTTTGTATAGCTTATCCTCTGATTATCCTTCGTCATCTACTGTCTAACTGTTTGCTACTGAAACACGTGAAATTCTGTATCTTTATAGTAATAATTATAACTAGATAGTCCTCATTATTTGAACTCAGGTTGTGTTGGTATTGAATTCATGGCTGGGAAGCAGGGTAAGGGAAGCGTTCTGGTCAATAAAATAATATGATAGCGATTCAGTTCCGTATATCTCAGTGACACAAGCTGTGCCGTTATACTGTATGTTTGATTCTGTCCCACAGTTTCATAACATTGAACTCACAATTCCATTTTCATTTCCCCTCCCCCCCACCCAACACAGAAACTGACCAACATGCGGATAATGAAGGAGAACATGAGAACGGGGAACCTTCCCGCCAACATGAAGAAGAACCGAGTGCTGCAGATCATTCCATGTAAGGGCAAACTCTTGTTCTGTCGCCTCTCTCTCTCTCTCTCCTGTCTGTAAAACGTCTCTGAAAACACACACCTTGTTAAAATAGCTTTGAAAGTCTGAGCCCTCACCGCTCTGTCCCTGTGTCTGCCTCTTCATCCTGATGCTTTTAAATGTACTAATGTGACTTTTACCTCGTTTTTTTACTTTTTTTTGTATTTAGAAAAGTGCTATATCAATAAAATGTATTATTGTTATAATTTAACTTGACACCCATGCACGCACACGCACACAATACACACACACACACCACACATACACACATAATACACACACATAATGCACACACACACACACACACACACACACACACATAATGCACACACACACACACACACACACACACACACACATAATACACACACAACACACACACACACACACACAACACACAACACACACATACACACACACACACAACACACACACACACACACACACACACACAACACACACACCCTACACAGAAATAGCCTGCTGTACTACTAAGCCCCCATCCAGGCGGATTTAGATCCCCTCCCAGTGAAGCTCTCCTCCTTTCAAAACAACGATATTGTCTCTTTCACCCCGGGTGCGGGCCTGAGTGCGGGTCACCAGAGACGGCCATCTGACGCCGCTGTCTATAGATAGGGGCCCTGGCGAGAGCGGCCTTTTGTGCGCCGCCGCGGCTGTTGGCGTGTTTACGAGCCGCGGTGAATGGGGGCCTGACCGCCGCTTCCTGTCTGACCTCTCTCTTCCAGATGACTTCAACCGAGTTATTCTGTCCATGCGCCGGGGCCAGGAGTTCACGGATTACATCAACGCGTCCTTCATCGACGTACGTTTGTCTCTTGTTTTTTAAATCGTCCGCCCGCGCCTCGCGGCGCCATGATAAAAACATCACGGCGTTGACGTTGTCCCGCGGGGCAAGTTGATTTAGAGAGAGAGAGGACGAAATGTACACAAATAGGTGGATTCGAGTTGATTCAGTTGTAAATGGGTTCAATTGTTGTATCGACAATAAATGAATAGAAGACTATGATGAAATAATATATAAAATCTATTTCAAATGGTATTTTTGGTTGAGGTTTAAATCGCCTGATTTGTAGCATTTTTGTGGGTTGGCATGTTGACAGTCAATTGTCAATTGCACACAGTTCATTGAGTGTGTGTGTGTGTGTGTGTGTGTGTGTGCGTGTGCGTGTGCATGCGTACGTGTGTGTGTGTGTGTGTGCCTGCGTGTGCGTGTGTGTGTGTGTATGTGTGTTTGTGTGCGTGTGCATGCGTACCTGTGTGTGTGTGTGTGTGCCTGCATGTGCATGTGTGTGTGTGTGTGTGTGTGTGTCTGTGTGCCTGTCTGTCTCTCAGGGCTACCGGCAGAAGGACTACTTCATCGCGACGCAGGGCCCGCTGCCCCACACCGTGCAGGACTTCTGGAGGATGGTGTGGGAGTGGAAGTGTCACTCCATTGTCATGCTCACCGAGCTCCAGGAGAGGGAGCAGGTGAGTCACAACACGCACAGCCACAGCGGTGTCGGAGGCTGGGCCACGCCCACCTCGCCGCTTCACATCTGGACCTAGACCCTGAGAGAGCTGTATGGCTCCAAAGCTGTATCATCCAAATCATATGAATAAGAATAATTCAAAAATGTTTTTCATCTGAATCTAAATGAAATATTCCTGTTAAGGTTTATCGAATAAAAATTTCAAATGCAAAAAATGAGGAAATGTGTAATTTGTGTGTGTGCGTGCGTCTGTGTGTGTGTGTGTGTGTGTGTGTGTGCGTCTGTGTGTGTGTGTGTGTGTGTGTGTGCGTCTGTGTGTGTGTGTGTGTGTGTGTGTGTGTGTGTGTGTGTGTGTGCGCGTCTGTGTGTGTGCGTGTGTGTGTGTGTGCAGGACAAGTGTCTGAAGTACTGGCCATCGGAGGACTCGGTCACCTATGGAGATTATGCGGTGGAGATCAAAGCGGACACGTCAGTGTGTGACGCCTTCAGTCTCAAAGACTTGGTACTCACCTATGTCCCGGTAGGCACATCTGTGTGTGTGTGTGTGTGTATAGCATATATGTAACACACTGTACAGCACCCATTGGGAAGTGTACCACTACAACCATCCTCGAAGAAAAGATAAATTGTAAATATATGTATGTATGTATGTATGTATGTATGTATGTGTATATATGTATGTATGTATATATATATATATGATTCAAACACCACTTTCCAAACACACACACACACACACACACACACACACACACATTGTTCAACACTTAGAATTCACATTTCTTTGCAAATTGCACTTATTCAAGAGTAAAAAAAGAGTAAAAAAAAAAAAATCATTCCATTGTTTGTTATTCTATTGTTCTCTCATCATCATCATCGTCATGGCCTGACTCCCCTTGGTCCTCGCCCTCCTCCCCCCAGGAGAAGCAGACCCGGACGGTCAGACACTTCCACTTCCACGGCTGGCCAGAGATCGGCATCCCCGCCGAGGGCCAGGGCATGATCGACATCATCGCCGCGGTGCAGCGGCAGCAGCAGCAGTCCGGGAACCACCCCATAGTGGTCCACTGCAGGTAGGCCCCATAGTGGGTAGGCCCCATAGTGGGTAGGCCCCATAGTGTGTAGGCCCCATAGTGGTCCACTGCAGGTAGGACCCCATAGTGGGTAGGCCCCATAGTGGTCCACTGCAGGTAGGCCCCATAGTGGGTAGGCCCCATAGTGGGTAGGCCCCATAGTGGGTAGGCCCCATAGTGTGTAGGCCCCATAGTGGTCCACTGCAGGTAGGACCCCATAGTGGGTAGGCCCCATAGTGGGTAGGCCCCATAGTGGTCCACTGCAGGTAGGCCTCATAGTGGTCCACTGTAGGTAGGACCCATAGTGGGTAGGCCCCATAGTGGTCCACTGTAGGTAGGCCCCATAGTGGTCCACTGCAGGTAGGACCCCATAGTGGTCCACTGCAGGTAGGACCCATAGTGGGTAGGCCCCATAGTGGGTAGGCCCCATAGTGGTCCACTGCAGGTAGGCCCCATAGTGGGTAGGCCCCATAGTGGTCCACTGCAGGTAGGACCCATAGTGTGTAGGCCCCATAGTGGTCCACTGCAGGTAGGACCCATAGTGTGTAGGCCCCATAGTGGTCCACTGTATGTAGGACCCATAGTGGGTAGGCCCCATAGTGGTCCACTGCAGGTAG
>JAXIVH010000664.1:50788-55788 GCA_036785325.1 Urophycis tenuis
TGCTGCTAGACGCAACATCTTACAAACTTAACTTTCGACGTGGTGTTGTGCAGCCTGGCCTCGATGGCCAATCGCCTGTCAACAATAACGAGGTCCTGAGGATTGCGTGTAATCCACAGCGCTGCCAGCAGAGGGCAGCGTCACCTCGTTGCACAGCGGAGCGCTCGTCAGTGCAGTCCAGGCCCCGACCTTACGTCAACGCTTGCCAATGCTTATCGGGCCTTCTGTCCTCACACACGGCAGCGGGAGCCCCGACCTGTGTGTGTGTGTGTGTGTGTGTGTGTGTGTGTGTGTGTGTGTGTGTGTGTGTGTGTGTGTGTGTGTGTGTGTGTGTGTGTGTGTGTGTGTGTGTGTGTGTGTGTGTGTGTGTGTGTGTGTGTGTGTGGACAGCCCTTGCATGATCTCATAAGGATCACGATGGGATTCTCAGTATTTTCTCTCAAAATGATTTGGGTGTTTTTTTTCCTCCATTTTATTATTTCCATTCTTACGAGTGTGGGAAGTGAAAATGAACCACTTTGCAATCTCTGTTGTAAATGCGTGGAATCGTGAGAAGTGATACACGTATTGCGCCAGCATAGCATGATGTAGGAGCCTAAGCCTAGGTATAATTTCATATGAAATTTGAATCAGTGAGTAGCAACACTTTATAATTAGATAATGGATATGATTAAATGTAAGTAATTACAACAATTAAATTGATATTAATAATTAAAAGTAAGGCGTAACTTCTCAATGGACAACTTGCAGCCAATTCTTATCTTAAGGTTGAGAATAAGATCAAGAAGAAATGTATGATCTTAGCTTTCAAGAATCCCATTTATTGTTAAAGGGGCAGTAGCCTCTGGCAAAACAGACTTGGCAGAAACGGAAAATAACTCACTGTAACAACTATAAGTAGGTGTTAGATGTACCGTATAATCCCATGGAAAATAAGAATCGCTGTGTTGACTTCACCTTGGCTTGAGCCCTTGTGAATTGCGAGTGCTTTTCGTAACTTCCTTCGTAAGTCCAATCTAAAGAACACAGTGGCAGTTGCAAACAATTTTGTTTTTAATTTATACAGGAGGCCCCTGGTATGCTCTCAATCAGGAATGTATAGCGTCTGAGTGGAAGCATTAGCATCAGCCAGGCCTCCATAACCCAGACCAGCCACACGCTGTCGATTATGATAGGAGGCATGTATGGAATCGACTATATTTAGCCAGAGCATAAGGACATTCGACTGGTCATTCTACACAATGATTATTTTGTCTTTCACAAGTCAATACAACATAGTTGTCCACACCAAGGTGGAAAATGCTGCTTTTTTTCTGTTGTGAGTTCCAGGCTGAGAAGTCCAGATGAGGAACTAAGTAAAAGCTCTGATCCGGTTTCACATCCCAATGACAACGGGCACGGTCTACACCCGTTCTAAAAGGGTTATGACAGACCGTCAGGAGTGATCGCAGTCCTAACAGGTTCCTTACCCGGGAAACAAAACAAACAAAAAACCTCACTGAAAGTGTTTGACCACTAAAATGTTTAACAAGCTAGAATCATATCAAATAGCTTTTAAACAAACAACAATAATACTCTAGGTGACTGTCAACGGTCAATGACAGAACAGGGGTTAATTAAGGCCTGCTTTGTTTTCCCCCCAAACAAATCACAATTCTTTGTGGAAAGAAGCGACAAAAACGATTCTTTGTTTACAGTTTCCACTTCCTCCCCAGACTTGACGCCATGGTAACGGTGCTCAAACAGTACCGCCACATGGCACCCATGTGAGGTCACCTCAAGAATTCATGTCTCCCATGAATTATGTATCAGCCCCAAAACACGCTCTTATTTTGGTGGTCTCCCCGCTCTGTCATTCCAACTAACTCCCCACTCCCCTGTCTGTGTGTGTGCTTGTGTGTGATTGTGTGTGTGTGGTTGTGTGTGGTTGTGTGTGTGTGTGTGTGTGTGTGTGTGTGTGGTTGTGTGTGTGTGTGTGTGTGTGTGTGTGTGTGTGCTTGTGTGTGTGTGTGTGGTTGTGTGTGGTTGTGTGTATGTGTGTGTGTGTGTGTGGTTGTGTGTGTGTGTGTGTGTGTGTGTGTGTGTGTGTGTGTGTGTGTGTGTGTGTGTGTGTGTGTGTGAGCATGTATGTGTGTGTGCGTGTGTGCATGTGTGTGTATGCATGTGTGTGTATGCATGCGTGTGTGCATGTGTGCGTGTGTGTGTGTGTGTGTGTGTGCGTTCATCCAGAGGGTCTCCTTTGTAGCTACACCTCCAAGATGCTCCTTCCAGTCAAGGAGTAGTGAGCCTTCCATCCCATTGGCGGTGCTGCGTTCTCCAAGAGGAACCAGGTAAGGAGCCCTTTGACCCAGACACAGAGTCACACTCAGCAAAAGTGCCCTGCAGCTAATTCGATCCACACATGTACCCAATAGGGTTTCCCCTTTGTCTTTCTCCTTTCAGTTCCTCTGACTGGCTAAGACGTCTTGACTCGGCATTCATCTGCCAAGCCAATATGTAGCAACATGTTAGCATGTCACAAAAGGGCAGACATTATGACTTCACACAGTGCCAGAATGACACACCGGGGGGGGTGTTTCTCTCATCAGAAACAAGGTGTTTCCTCAGACTTTAGCGCTTTATCCAAGTAGGCTACCTGAGTAAAACGGAAAGGCTTCAGGAAAAAATGGATACATTGGGTTTCAAAGGAGCAGGTGTGGGGGTGATTGGGCCAAACACACCTCACACTCGCCGGAGCTCGGACGCTTAGCCAATGGAAAACTAACACTCTAGAAAAGCTTAGCTAGCTAGAGTTCAGCTGGACTCAGACCTTTTACAGAGAATTTCCTGTGTTTCACAACTTTGTACATTTTTTGTCAAAAACAAGACAAAGATGTTCACCAACACCTTGTAAGACCCAAACCCAAGATTTTTTTGGGGGGGTTCACTTTCTCTTGAAAAAACCCAGCCAAAATGGCATGATTGAATGTGTAAAATTGGTGGTACACATCATGGTGTAATTCTCTGGGCCGCTGTCACGACGTGATGCATGCATGTCGATGGACCCCTCACTCGCTTAGGTGTGCCCTACCTCAAGAATATCATGATTCTAGTCTAACTTGACCCTTTGTGAGGTCTGCCCTTGTCCTTGTCCCTAAACCCTATCAATGGCTTTTTTGCCCTTGAGGGTTGCAAGGCTTGCCTTGTCTCGCCTTCACAACTTTTCTTTGCAGCTCTGCTTTGCAGCGCACCACATCCTGTTGTCTGTTGTTCATCCACCACAAGTCATCCTCTTATATGAATCTCTTCAACCCACAAATGACAAATGACTGTTGGAAGGTGACGTGCCCCCCCCCCCCCCCCCAAAAAAAAGGCCTTTGATGTTTTTATCTCACCACGTAAAAAAACACAAGTCTCGTTCCTTTTTCTCCACCCGACACCCAACACCAACCCCCCCCTCCCCCCCCCACCCCCACCCACTCCTACCCATAAAAGCCTCCTTAGTGGTGTGAGTTCACGGGACGAGGTCAACTCATCTCGGAGGGGTCAGTGGTTAAGAGACAGGGACACAAGACCACTAAGACGAGGCTGGACATCGGGGGAGGGGACCCCCACCCCCACCTCCACCTCCCCACCTCCACCCCCCCCCACCCCCCCCCCGAAGGTTCTTAGCATCCACCCGCCGCTCCGAGAGAACAGAGGGCAACGCGATCCGCCCGCGGGGCGTCGTCCTCGTCACTTCACGCCGACGTGATAATATGTTTGGCGGGTGGATTTCCCCCCCCCCCCCCCCCCCCCCCCCGACGCCTCATCCTCTGCTGCTCTCCATTTCACATTTAATACAGTCTGAGTAGCGCCGGCCACATCCTCCACAGACGCTTCACACCTCGCCGTGATTCAATCGGGTAGCTCTTAGCGGCTCGGCGTCAGGGTAACGCCGCGGCAAAGGATAATACTGAGAAACGCCGGCCCACCTCACCGCCCCTTCCCATCCCCCCCCCCCCCCCCCCCCCCTCACACACACACACACCCATCCCTGTGCAGGCTGCGGCCCGAGGTCCGTGGTAAGACAGGTAGATTTATGACTTATTGCAACGTTCCATGTTTCTTGGAATCTCGCCGCTTTCTCGTTCACGACGTGTTTCACAGATGGGACATTACATTTGGGAATTTTTTGGAGAATTTTGATAACGTTTTTGATATATAATTTTTTTTTTCACCGATAACATTGAGGTTGATAATATGGCGACGTGTTTTTATTTTGTAAAAAGTGTACAAAATGGCTCCCTTTCAAATTAACGGAATATGGGAATCCGGTCACATGTGCTAAACAATACTAATCAGTACTAATGAAATAAAACTGCGGTTCAAAGATTGATAAACACATAAACACTGGCCCCGTGCATATTGATACCACTGCTTATTAAATAGAAAGCTTTCAAAGATCATTGACTCGACTCCTCGCGGCCATATCAACCTCTTGTAACATGGCGACGGGCGAAAAAAACTCTCATTTCCTACATGTGCTCTGAGTGTTGCTGTTTTTTTTCAATTAATCAATCAGGATTAAAAGCCTCCTCTGATTTAGTGTGTCTTTAGTCTCACAAATCAAATTTCAGATTGTTCACTGAAAGCCCGATAGTGGACGAGATCTGGATCAACCGGGCGTTCCGTTTTCCTTCGCCTCATATCGGCTTCTCAGGGATCATTAAAGTATTTCTGTCTGTCTGTCTGTCTGTCTGTCTGTCTGTCTGTCTGTCTGTCTGTCTGTCTGTCTGTCTGTCTGTCTGTCTGTCTGTCTGTCTGTCTGGCTGTCTGTCTGTCTGCTTGGACCGACCGCCTGGCTAGGGCAGGGTTCTGTACGGGCAGTACTTGGCCAACGGCAAAAGTGTCTGTAATGATGGCTGTTTTTGTTTGTTGAGGAACTGAAAGGTTTTGTCGATACATCGCACTATGGAGCAAAATAAGGAACCATGGTCAAAGACCAATCGCGCAGGAGGAACATGAATCACCTGCCAGTA
>JAXIVH010000665.1:0-17500 GCA_036785325.1 Urophycis tenuis
CCCGTCAGTCCCTCGGCCCAGAGCGCGGGCAGTGGCGTGTAAACACAGAGCCGAAGCTTACGGGGGGATGTGCGTTTGTCGGCGCTACGGCCGAAAACTCTGGAGCCAGGCAGTTCGGACGCCCTTACACAAAAAAGGGTACATTAACGGGAGCTTCTAAACTCTGGTCTGGAACATAATGGATATCTCTGGCAACCGCAATCGGCCCCCACATTCGGAAGGCGAGCACACCAGGAGAGGGGGTTTAATACAAATCATCGCTTATTTACAACTCAACACATTTTAGCAATCCAGCAGAATCCTCAAACAAGTCTGTGCACTGTAGCGAGACTGACAGGGAAATCCAACCGCAAGTGCCGTTCCAACTCGACGTGAGCTTAAGAATGAGTTGCCTGAATCCAGAAGCCGACGCGGTGATGAATACACGGCTTGTTCAGCATTCCACCACAAACCGGCCTCACCCCAAAGCGACTGCTGGTCTTTTATGCTTTCTATGCTTTTTTACTGCGTTCAATCAACTCTTCTTGCTGTGCATTGCATGGATATTCTGCATCTTAGCATTACAGTAGATAGCAAGAAAGCCATCTTGCTATCTACTGTAAGTCATCAGACAGATGCTGTGGTCGTTCAGTCCTTCAGATCAGGACTGGTTGGTGGTGGGAAGCCTGAGCACGCATGGTCCACCAGACGGACTTGACCTTCACGAACACCCATGGGTCTTCTCCTTGCTTCACCTCCACTGCTCCCTATCTCCCTCCCTTCATTATGTTCCTCACACCTTTCCCTCACCAGGGCCTTCCTGGACAACTTGTCCTCACATTATGTCATTTATGAATTCCTCTGGTTATTCTGGGAGTCCTGAGATGGAATCATTTATGTTAAATGTCGACTAATTTATTGATGATGACACTGTCGGCACAAATGGGATGGACAGGAAATATGCACTCCCCATGACATCCGTACTTTTGTTTTATCCACCAATGACGATGAGATATCGTCAGCCTCTGCCCAGCCTCCAAGACCTTTCTCCTTATTGGACAAAACAGTCTAATCTATTCTTATTGCGGCTCTACAGTCTCTCCATCACTTCCTCTTTTTGAAATGATATCTGCAAACTTCGGAGTGACTGGAAGACTGGCTGGCAACTTTCTTCACCCCTGAACTAATCACGATGGTGTGATCCTACAGCTGCAGGAAATAAAACAGCTCAATGACTCACAGGGTTCTGTCCTAGTGGAGACTGTCCAACACAGCCATAGAGCATGCTCTAATATCTCTTCTAGTGCTGCTGTCACTGCATTATTATCATCAAAAATTCACGGTTTACCTTCTCAAGTCTGAACCTCAACACTCCCTAAATCTGGACCTGAAGGGAGGGTTCCACCAAAGGGGGTCATGTAATAACCTCTTATTCTGTTTAGGCTGCACAGCCCTGAGGACACACATGTCTCACATGATGGACATCATTTGCATTACCGCCAGTTAGTAAGTGTGAGTGTCTTTCCTGAATTAAACCCGAAGGAGTGTTGGCTATGCATAGGCTAAACCACGGCCTAATGGCTGTCTTATGACTGACACAACATTGTGGATCAGATTTGACTGGTTCCATAATGAATTATTCAGGACGACCAGATCAGAACCACCGCTGAGTCATAGCCCAGTAATCTGGCTGGGCAGCGAGGGGGTTCAGAGTGATCTGAAGAGCACGAGAGAGACACAGAGAGAGAGAGAGAGAGAGAGAGAGAGAGAGAGAGAGAGAGAGAGAGAGAGAGAGAGAGAGAGAGAGAGAGAGAGAGAGAGAGAGAGAGAGAGAGAGAGTTGTAATATCCTCTCAGCAAGGGTTCCTCTTTCATTTCAGTCATCATTTACGTACCAAAATGGCCACAGTACACACACACACACACACACACACACACACACACACACACACACACACACACACAAGAGTGCCTGTCAAATCAATATCAACAGTACATCTGGTGGCTCATACTTCTTCAAGTGGATAAACAAATACAAGTCACATACAGCCAGAGTTGTTATAAGCCTCATCACATGAAGTAGAGAGAGAGTATGAAAAATGTTTCTTTCTAAACGTAGAATGTATTTAGTATAACATTGTGTGATATTATGGCCAAAAGGAGCCCTGAGCTCTTATTCCGATTTATGAATGAGATAACATCTGTAATAACTATGATCATCACCAGGCTCACCTCGCACTCATAACCTATAACCTCACTGTAGATCATTAACTACAAATATATTTATGGTCAAGGCGAAGTCACACCAGTAGACGCCATCACACTTAACGACACCACCCGAACCAAGGTGGGCTCGGTTCTACGGTACTGTTGGGCTGGACCAACGAGCGTGTGTCGGGGGGGGGGGGGGGGGGGGGGGGTAGATGGTAGATTGGGAGAGACTGGGGGAGATTGGGGGAACATACAGAAACTACCAAGCTTGCTTGCGCTACTTTTCCCCAGTCTGCGGTGCCGACCGGCCCACCTCCAGAGGCACACCGAGCCGACCCTGCGCGGTGCCGACCGGCCCACCTCCAGACACACCGAGCCGACCCTGCGCGTCCTGTGATGCGTGCTGAGCTCACTCATCTCAAATCACCGACCTTTCACTGCCTCAAACAGCCGCTAAACACTGAGGAATGTGGCGCAAACCTTGACCAGCAGACGTGTCGGGGTCTTGAGGGGAAACAGGGACGTTTAGTTGAAGGTTGACTCACCGTTAGTCGACTGTTTCGGACAGTTTGTCGGGAGTCTCGTCGCTGTCACCTCAATGATCCGCCCACCCGAAGAGCTTTCAGTGACCGCGGACTGAGGCTCCGCCTACACACCGTTCGCTCCAACCACAGTGTTCGTACTGGGACCGATGTTAGTTCTGTCCAATGGTAATGGAGCTTCTATCTGAGTGACAGGGTACTCGCCCTAACACTGCTTCCGTGTTGAAAAGGGACCCACCCCTGGCAGCTGTAGGAGCAGGCCGGGGGCGCCGTCGTCATTGCTGCGCTTTGACAGACAACTGGCGCACCCAATGAAGAGGTTCGACTCCTTTTACGGGACGACGCGGGTCCAATGGCCAAAGGGGGCGGGTTCTGGAGACAGGACCGCTCCATACCGTCCGCACCACTGGGACGGCCCATGTCAGGGGTGCCAGGACGGGTTGTTCTCAGGAAACCCAGAGGAGCGACATTATTTTGCTGTATTGTGATTGGTCCTAAATCACACTGCGCTTTATTTCCATGACATATCGTGCTTACTAAAATATAAACTTTTTCTTATAATATTTACATAATTACTACATACTGATTTACCTATTCATCTTGAAATGGCTATCCGCATATTTCATATTTATTACATTGCCTATGTTTACCCAACGTACCCTCGCATATTTTGTACTAATATAGTTCTAAAATGGTTTATCCATATTCAGCGGGACTTCGTGAAGGGATCAACGAGCCCAGCCCAGGGTATGATTCACCATGCGGTAGTTTTCTGGGCTAACAGCGTCCTCTGGTGGCCAGACTGGAAAGGTGCATCACAGTGGTACTCTACAGGGGCACACACGTCAGAGGGCAAGGTGGTGAGCTGCCGACGAGATGGGCTGGGCGTGGCCAGAAATGGTCAAATGAGAACACAGAGAAAAACGGGTGGGCAAAGCCAATTTGATTGAACGTACGTTTGGTGAACGTAAACGATAGAAAGCCCTCTGATTGGATGGGCAAGACTGACAAGTAGGCGGGCCTAGGCCCGTCCAGGCCTGCCCATGGCCACGCCCCTGTACCGACCCTCGTGTTTACGAAGGGCTGGTCTTTTCATTATATCTTTCGATTATATGCGTTTTCCATTGAAATATTCAGATAAACTAGAAGCACTAAAATGAAATATGAAGTGTGTCTTATTGTCCAGTGTATGGATAACATCTGTTAGTGATTAGGAGTCACATGTGGAGCTATTGCAAAAAGATGTGTTTTCCATTCAAATATTAATATATATATATTGTTATGAAAATATTGATGTGAACTTTATTATTATTAATATGACAGGAGCCTTAGCATGAAGCTAATCTATATAACAATGGTTTGTGTGGTTCAAACAGAACTTTATTGATAGTCCCTTAGTGAAACCCCTGTAGCTACCAGCAGCCCGTGCTCAGAGGTGAGCTGGCCATCCTCTCCTGCCAACACAGGGAACTGAGGGAGAAGCAGCTGGGAGCCGCTGGGATATTAGACCTACAAAATGGTGGCATTTCTAACTTCTATAATTTCATGTGGGGGGGGCGACTGAGTCTCTTTGAACACGTTCCCTTGGGATCCATGAGTAGTAAGCAGGCCAGCGTCGTCTTCCTTACGAAATGCATTCAGAAAACATCACAATCAAATCCACACAAAGAGGTTTATTGAAATAAATATTTGGAAATTCTATAAAGGTAAAATTCATAATGGTATTAGACAATCGGAATTCACACACCCATATATTGCTTTCATAGAGGTTTATTGAAATAAATATTTGGAAATTCTATAAAGTTCAAATTTATAATGCTATTAGACAATCAAATCCCTTATCTTTCTCTGACAATTTGATGGCCTTCTCTGGCCAGGTCCCAAAGTAGGCCTTCATCACAGCTGTGTAATGTAGGGGTGGAAACAGGTGGGACCCTTTACAGTAGGGGAACAATAATTAACCCTTCATCCATTTGAGCTATTGCAGTAATATGCATGAGCAAACTATTAAGTCACAGTTAACTAATATTTTGCTAATGGTGTTCATCCTCACTCAGGTATGACTACATAATTTAATAGGCTTAAGGTTAACCCTACCACTAACCCTTACTCTAATCCTGTTAAATCATATATTCATTAATACCATTGTTAATATGAACACCATTACCTTGGTCAAGTAAATATGAACACATTCAGCAAATGATTACTAGAACATTAGTTAACTGTTCATTAACAGTCAATTGTTAGTGAATACTTATTACTGCGTTAACCAAAGTTAATTCATGGTTCATAATTGTACCGTAAAGTGTGATCATGACATCTCATCATCAGCACTAGCATGCCTGCAAGCCAATAATGAATATAATAATCATAACTCCATCAGCTTCAACTGTTTTCAGCCCATCCGTCACACCTCTGACGAAGGCCGTCAGGCTGAATGACGTTGGGTTCGTCCATCTGAATGAGGTTGGTGTCCGAACACACAGAGTACACACTGCCATCCCTTCAGGTCCCAACAGGAGACAACAGAAGCAGGTTTAGAGAGTCTAAATCATCTTTTTTTTTTTGAGAACTCGAGTCCCAAACTCACCCACACTCACCGATGTTTGGAAAATGGCACAGCGAGTATTGAGTGAACTGAAGGAAGGGATCCTAAATATGCCCAATGTCCTTGTATTTCGGTACCAAGCAAAGCCTACACAGCCTAAATCAGCCCTAGCAAAAGAAACAGATTCAAGCGTTCCTAAACAGCTTATTCTCCAGGACTGTAACGCATGCATCACTCTGGTGCAGAGCTCAGCAACACAACGAACCCATAGAATCTACCAGCATCTAGGATTCATTATCACCGCCATTATTCACTGTCCCTCTTCCATAACCCGGAAGTACTACATGTTATATTCACAGGTCTCTCCCGACACCCGGAAGCGTTCAGTGTTTCGCTCTACAGTTTGCAAGCATACAGCAACCAGAGAGAGAGAGAGAGAGAGAGAGAGAGAGCAGCCGCTTGGTGCCTCTCTCTCCGGGCGAACGAGTCTCAGTGCAGCATGCATTAAAAAGGTCAATATCAATATTAAGTCATTTTTATCATCACCCTTCGCTCTCCTCTTTATACCAATTGTTATTTATTACCAATATAATTATTGACATTAATGCTTTTTTTCTTTAAAGAAATTCAACAGACTTTATTAAGTGAAATGCTTCGTCGTCTCTAAAGTATTCTGCATTTCAAAGCATGCCAAGGAAAGGTATTTTTCTGGTACTGCATAGTGCTGGCTATGTGTGCCGCAGGATAACTTCCTTTACATTAGCAGACATTGTTTTTTTTTTCATTATGTACAAACAAAGCGTGGACAGAGCAAATCCAGTGTGGTGTAAACAGTAACAAACCCATCCAGGTGCTTCAAATATCTACAAATACGGGACCACGCGGTCATAGAAAGTTGGACAGAGCTGAAAAAGGGCTCAGTGGAAGTGCAACTACATGGGATGCTGCGTGTGTGTGTATGTGTGTGCATGTGTGTATGTGTGTGTGGATGTGAGTGTGTGTGTGTGTGTGTGTGTGTTTATGTATGTGTGTGCATGTGTGTATGTGTGTGTGAGTCTATGACAGAAAATGAAAATGAAATAATTGGAAAGTGTGTGTGTGACTGTTGTGTGTGTGTGTGTGTGTGTGTGTGTGTGTGTGGTAACTCAAAAGGAGAATCCTAAAGTAAGCCTTCACGTCGAACCAACTAATCCCATTTGGATGCAAATCTGCCTTCCCCTCTCCCTGCTACTGTGCAGTATGCATCACATGGACGGCTCGCCCGGAGACCTCCAGAGCCAGAAACACACAATGGCCACAAGCAGACCACCTTCCAGAATGGAGGTCCTGAAGTTCTGAATGTAAAAGATGAAGTCAGGCCACTGGGTGACTATTGTTGAACACAGGAGAACAACAAGCTACAGTACATCTGGTAGCACTGAGCTCAAGTTAGCATCTCACCTCCTCACCACACAAAACACATTCCATATGCATTGTTGGGATAATCTGGACAATAAAATCCTACCGAGTCAAGATTTGTGTTTTATGGAATACACACAATGCACCTAAACAGAAGCAATGTGGGACAGTGGATTTATCTGAAGGTGCTGCAGACATTGTGTTCGAACAGTGGGAGGTACTCCTAAGATCTTCTGCCATACACTTTGCACTGGCGAGGATCTTTGCAGCAAAACAGATTCACGGCTTGGCAGCTGAAGCGAAGCAGAGTGAACCTCAGTGGTACAATGACTTCAGTCAGAACTTCCCACCATCTCGGTCAGATGATGACTCAGCTCAACTCAGCCTTCACGTTTGCCACTACTCCTCAACATGATGCTTTCAATGTGAGATGACCACACGATGATCAGGAACTCGGGGGGGGGGGGGGGGAGATCAGGGAGGCACCCCGTTGGTGGCCAGAGCTGAACATTTAACTTCTAGAAATACTGGCAAATGATTGTATTGTCCTCCTGTGCAGTGGTGGAAATAGCCCTTCCCTTCATTGAAGTATTCCAGGATGGAGGTGGACATAGTAAGTTTATAATCCTTCATGTGTGCACTTTAATACTTCCATTTCCTTGTCATGATGTTGTTTTATCTAAAGTAGTAGTAGTAGTAGTAGTAGTAGTTCAATAACTTGTTGCTGTTCAGGACTGTGCTGTACTTTCAGTGAGGTGACCGTAGTCTGTAGCCCCCAGTCTTTTGCCAGAAGGACTGAAACAAATGACCCATGCTCTGAGAATGATGTGGCCACCTTACAGGAAGGTAAAGGGCACCTTTACAAAGCATTCATTTAAGTTAAGCGTTCAGTGTTAAGTTAAGCGTTAAGTGTTAAACAGGAACATTATTGCGACATTGAGCGTGAACGTGAATTTATGTGCATTTAGTGACTCTTTAAGTCTTTACAAGCATTCGTCCATCTCACAAGCTTGTAGTAGGCTGGGGAAGCTATCGTCCAAAATGTTTGGATCACACAACCTCAGCAATCCTGAGGCTGACTTCCCATTGGCTAAGCATTTGAAGAATGCCCCTCTCTGCAAAAGGAACTATGGTGAGAGTGTTGAGAGATGTAGAGCGAGTCAAAACTGGAAAACTTTTGTGCTTGAAATCCATTGACCTTCAGGACAGGGTCGGCAGAGTCTGGCTGGAGGCGGCCAGGCATTTGCTGACAATAATAATAATATGAATAATAATATGAATAATAATAATTACATCAACGCCTTGTTAAATACTTGATCCTGAATGGTCGAAAACAGTCCAATGGAGTGCATTACTTTAACGGGACGCACAGCTCTGAATCAAGGCCGCACTACTCCAGCTTTACAATGTTGGACTACAGGCCAGATGTTTCCTCAAACAAAACGCGGAAAAGCCCCTCAGAAGAATATCTTCACTTCAGCCGATTAGGTGTTCAAACATCAGAGTCGCTGTAGACAAACGGGGGTCCCATTCTGGGGTGGTGGCGGGGGTCTCCCCAGGTGAAGCACTCATCACCACGATGGGGTTTTTAAAGGATAACGGCTTTACAATTAATTGTACATCGTCAGTAAAGAAATCAACACGCAAAAAAAAAACACAGGGAGGAAAACAACATAACACACAAGAGCCTTCACATGGTCCTTCAGCCCCAGTAGTGTGGAGCACGTCCATGCAGGGCAAACCTCCAATAAATAAATAAATAGACCGCTGAGGCCAGCAAGCAGCAAATACAGCCAGTGTTTACAGATACAAACGATCTCATAGATAATTAGTCAGTAGGTAGATTTGGTATTGTTATTATTCAAGGTCATTTGAACCTGTTTCTGCTTACTTCCAGTTTTCTTTACTGTTCTATTGCCACATTCACATCACAAAGCAGTCCTTGATAAAATGATCTACTTTGCCAGGATATTATTTTCTTTTCTTGAATTTCTCCTCCTTTAATGTGAGTCCCTATCTTTGTAACGTGCGGTTACTGGTATATATAACATCGGGTCACTTCCATGTTGCTGAAGGACATTTAGAACAGCTGGGACCGAATGTCTCATGGCATTGTCCAGGCGAGATGAGCCTGGACAACATCTGTGCTTTACGTAAAAGTGGAATTCTGTGTACGTCCTCCCTGAACACCAGTAGAGAAAAGTGAAAGCAGTCAGGTTTTTGAGTGGGAAGTTGAGAGTTTGTGTTCTCTTCATTCGAGGGGATTCTTCTTCCAAATGTACAAAAGCAGGTCTGTAGCACAGCTGGTGCCGAGTCTGTGACTCTGCTCATCTGAGATGGCTCTCATCCTATTCATTTCTGTATTTTACAAAGGACAGAAATTCAGAAAATAGAGACAAGGAAGTCCTGCATTCTTTAGGCAGTTCAACCTTCCAAGACATGATGGCTTTGCTCGGTTCATTTGTTTGGAAGTCTTTTTTCTCTCCAGAAAACAAAGGCTATATATATATGCTTGTGTCACAAGCAAATAAACAGTTCCTAAACTAAGGTATGGTAGTTTGAACAGGCCCACATGAATAAATTGTCAATTCAGCAGGTTTGTAGTGGAACTGTACCTTGAGACATAAATCCAAGGAATCAAATGGGGGCTTTCTTGTCCTGAAAACAAAAAGCAGGTTCATGTTTTTGTCACATAACTGCATTCACTAGCTTGTGATGTGTAGAGTGTGTTTCTCCACCCATATGAAGAGCTCACGTTAACATTAGACACACAAACACTCCTAGTAGTTTTCTAATGAGATCCTGCTACAATATACCCCTTCTCTCCTCTCTCCGGCTCCTATAGTAACTATTGCTATTCATTTCACTGGGTGGTTAACGCTGGAGCCAGTGACCCTCCAATGACCATGACGTGACTTGGACCATGGAGAGGTGAATGAAGGCATCTCTCCAGACGTACATCCAGAATGTTTAGGAAGCCAAAAACCTCCTCCCCCAAAACCAAAATATGTATTACATGTAATACCTACACCTGTGAGTAGGCGAAAACAAGTGAGGAGTTACTTCTGCCAATGCAAACGAAGATATGATCAGAGCGAGGGAACAACACAAACACAGCAGTGGTGACCGTTCAGAGACCCTGACCCTGGCCACGCCCCTCAGTTAAGAAGGACTCCCTGGCCAGTGTGTCCCCTCAGTGTAGAAGGACTCCCTGGCCAGTGTGTCCCCTCAGTTAAGAAGGACTCCCTGGCCATGCCCCTCAGTTTAGAAGGACTCCCTAGCCAGCGTGTCCCCTCAGTGTAGAAGGACTCCCTAGCCAGTGTGTCCCCTCAGTTTAGAAGGACTCCCTGGCCATGCACCTCAGTTTAGAAGGACTCCCTGGCCAGTGTTTCCCCTCAGTTTAGAGGGACTCCCTGGCCATGCCCCTCAGTTTAGAGGGACTCCCTGGCCGTGCCCCTCAGTTTAGAAGGACTCCCTAGCCAGTGTGTCCACGCTGTACTGCAGGAACATGGTGCTCCACTGGTCATCACAGGCTGGCAAACTGGTAATATTATCGATATAGACACGGTGAAATGACTCTGGGTGGGGTCAGAAAAGAAGATTAAGGACCAATGAAATCTGAGGTAGCAAATTGAACTATAGTAAAAATAATAATTATTACACAACCATTATATTGGATGCATGTGTCTTCATAAAATCCTTCAAAATCAAAGCAGGTCAATAAATATCGTCAGACCAACAACAGTCACTGCTTCTAATGCTGTATGTTATTAGGTGGATGATGCTTTCTGCCTTCGCTAATGGTTGTGGTCAAACTTCTCGGGGCGAAAGGAGATGTTTGCCAGTTTACCAGCTGATGACGAGAACTGCTCTTCCTCCCCAGTGTGCTAATGTGTACGAGGGCCATGATAGGGCAGCAGATATGTCCGTCAAGAGATGTCCTGTGTCCAGCCCCACCCCCCCCCTCGGGGAGCAGCCGCGTGGCTCCGCAGCTCCTCGAGGGATGCCGCAGATAAAGGGGTGGAGCCATACGGGGTGGGTGGGGCATTCATGAGGGGCAGGGCCATTCGGGAGGGGCGGGGCCAAACAGGGTGGGCGGGACCATACAGGAGGGGCGGGGCGATCAGTCTTTCCTGTTAGGCCAGCTAACACTACAGTTCACCCCCCAGCGGGCCTTGCTAATTCATTTTTTTAGGAAGCGCCACGGACATGTAGAGTAGAGAATATTAATAATAATAATAATAGTAACAATAATAATAGTTTTCTCAAGATTTTCAGTGCAAGACGTAAATGGCTACTTGGTTTCTGTCAGTCTGTGGTGTTGTCATCTTCTTGGTGTCATCATCACGGTGTCAGCGACACCATACAGCAGTAAAGGGATTTGTTTACAGGTTCAGAGCCGGTGCCTTCAGCCTCACTAGACCTCTGAACGGCCCAGAGAACATGAAAAACATGACTTAGTGTGAGAGGAGACACGTCCTCTCAAGCTTAGTTTGTGGTTTTTGGTTAAAGTTATGTTGTCGTACCAGTGTTCGCTAGTGTGGAACGTTTCAGAGACTTGGGGAAGGATTGTGTCCGGGTGTGTGTGTGTGTGTGTGTGTGTGTGTGTGTGTGCGTACGTGTGTGTGTGTGTGTGTGTGTGCGTACGTGTGTGTGTGTGTGTGTGTGTGTGTTGGGTGCCACATGCCAACAACCACCATCTAGTCTGTCTCTGGTTCCCTGTGGGTTGGAGTCTTAATTCAGCCTGTCCTGGTGGGGGGGGAGGGGGAGGAGGGGGAGGGGGGTGAAGCGGAGGGGAGGACATCCTCAGTGACCTCCGTGTTGTCCCTGCTCATCAAGAGCGTCCAGAGAATTGGAAGAAAAGAAAATAGACAGAGGTCCCTTCGCGATCAGGAACAGGATCAGGATCAGGCGCCTACCTGCCACCGCCACCCCCTCCCACCCCCTGCCCCCCTGGGGTCCCATCCCCTGGACCCCGCCCTGCCGCCCTCCACCGCCTAGCTTCCTCCAGGGTCGGAGCCGTGTCTCTGTGGAGTCCGCGGGTCCAGAGGGGTCTGGGGGTCCTGCAGGGACAGCCTCCGCTGGGCGTCCGGATCCACGGGAGACATCCCTGTCCCGGCGCTGCCGACCTCCGAACCCAACGCTGACCCTGACTCTGGCCCCCCGCCCGAAGCCCCCGCGCACCCCCCCAAGTCAAAACCTGAACCCTGTGAGGCCCGGCTCTCCAAAGCCAGATCTAGTACTGGTCTCAGAGCTGGACCCGGCTCCATTCCAGCCCCAGGGATGAAGCCTGTGGCCGTCCCGAGTCCGAGATCCATCTCCAGGTTCTGAGCCAGAACCCGACCAGGACCGGGCCCAGGTCGAGGTGATTCCTGGGGTTGGGTCTGTAGTGGGTTTCTGGGAAACTCCAGTAAGTCCTGGGGGTCCAAGATCTAAGGCCCAGGAATAAGGATAAAGAAAAGAGTGACAGGACACTCCGTATCAGTTCAGAGCAGTCAGTGATCACTGTTAGAATTTGACTGCAATGCCTTTGAGTTTAAGTGGAACCACATCTCCAGAGAGAAGGTGTCTGCAGCAGTTCTTCACAGCTTGTTGCTGGACTAAAGGCCACACCAGGGGTCTTTACCTGTGTTAGGGAGGTCAGGGTATCAACAGGCTGGACCGGCCTCTCGCCAAGTCCTGGACCCGGCCTGGGACCCGGGTATGATGAAGCCTGAGTTGGAAGGTTCAAAAGGTTAGCAAGTAGCGATAGAGTTAAAAAAGCAGCTACGGACCGAACAGCCACGACACCCGGCAATATATCCGTGAGTTTGGGCCATGCGGTACGGCTTGTTCTGGGCCAGACAGTATGGCTTCTTGATGGCTTCTGCCTAATCCATCTCATCTCTCTCTGCTTCCAGTCATTAAGTCACCAGACATCTTCAGGGGAAAAGGTCTGTACTTGCTGTAAGATTTACTAGTGTCCACTAGAGGGCACCATATCTACATACATTGTCTTCAAAAACAGATAATCGGCTCTAACGGTATAAGGTAAAATAAGTTGATCTATTGGAATACCTTTTTTGCTTGGTTTGCATATACAATATTGCATGTTCTGATGGTAGTGTGTGTGTGTGTGTGTGTGTGTGTGTGTGTGTGTGTGTGTGTGTGTAAATAGAAATAGAAATAATAGAAATAGAAATACTTTATTGATCCCAAGCTGGGAAATTACAGAGTAGCAGCAGCATTGCAATAAGAAGAATTAAAGAATGAATGCAATGTAGAAAATAAAAAGTGTATGTATGTGTAAAAATATATAAAAAATATATATACAGTATATAAATAAAAATATGAATAAAAATAATGTTAGTGCAAGATAAAGAACAATTGTACAGAAATATAAGGTGCTTGGAGACTGTTGTTATAAGTTATTGGCTGTTATTGTACAGTGTAATGGTGTGTGTGTGTGTGTGTGTGTGCGTGTGTGTGCGTGTGTGTGTGTATGTGTGTGTGTATTTATATGTGTGTGTGTGTGTGTGTGTGTGTGTGTGTGTGTGTGTGTGTGTGTGTGTGTGTGTATGTGTATGTGTGTGTGCGTGCGTGTGCGTGCGTGTGTGTATGTGTGTGTGTGTGCGTGTGTGTTCTCTAACCTGAGGTGGGGGGGAGACGGTGCTGTAGGCCGGGGGCACCAGGGCCATCTGTCTCTGCAGCAGCTGCATGATGGCTCCGATATCAGTGGACATGCGGCTCTCCAACCTACCACGGGTCCAAACAGACCCACCCCTCCGGTAAGACTCGAAGTGATGGGATGAGGCATGACTTTTACCCCCCCCCTGCAGGCCTCCCACACGCTTCCACAGCGCTCTCTAAAAACGGACCGTCAGCTGACAGCTCGGAGGCCTCCGGACCACACCAGCCCGGTCGGCCTAACGAGAGCCGTCAGGCCACGCGTTCAGCCGGGAAACGAGTAATCATCACGGAAGGAGCTCTCCAGTGTGAGCACTCTGTCAGACCCTCCACACAAAGCCCGGGGGGTTTCTCCGAGAAACCGACCCGTCCAAAGGTCTACCACGAGGAACTAAGTCTTTCCCCCTGAAGTGCACCTTAGCTCCGGAAGCAGGAAGCAGGAAGCAGGAGGGTGGTTTGGTTGTGTGTGTGTGTGTGTGTGTGGGGGGGGGGGGGGGGGGGGTCTTCCTACCTGTTGAGCTGTTTCTGCAGAAGGTCCAGCCGGGTGTCCAGTTCTGAGCGCTGCTGGCGGTTGAGTGTGCGGAGGGGCGTGTTGGTCCGGGGGGGCGAGGCCAGGCTGCACCGGGGCACCTCCTGGTACTGTGGGCTGCCACGATTATCACCCCAGAAGCTGAAGATGTTGGAGACGCCCGAGAATGCACCTGGAGTGGGGGGGGGGGGGGCAAGGGAGCCGGGGCCAGGAGGAGAGAGATGGGTGAACTACTGAAGACTGCTTCTGTACACCGGCACCTTGCTAGGGTTTGATCCACAGTGGGTTAGTATATATACTCTTTTGATCCCGTGAGGGAAATTTGGTCTCTGCATTTATCCCAATCCGTGAATTAGTGAAACACACTCAGCACACAGTGATCACACAGTGAGGTGAAGCACACGCTAATCCTGACGCAGTGAGCTGCCTGCTACAGCGGCGCTCGGGGAGCAGCGAGGGGTTAGATGCCTTGCTCAAGGGCACTTCAGCCGCTCCTAGTGGTCGGAGTTCGAACCGGCAACCCTCCGGTTACAAGTCCGAAAGCCCTAATCAGTAGGCCGCGGCTGCCCCACTAAACAGGGTTCAACATGTTATAATGAGTACTACATTGCTGTATTGAGTATCACAGTTGGTATCAGTACATTAAGTGTACCCCACCTGACAGGGCGGTGCAGGTGTTGCCCGTCTTGGGGTTGCCCTCTCCGTCCGGGTTCTCGCTGAAGTTCAGCGGAGCGGCCCGGGCCTGCAGGGTGTCCAGCGTGGTGGACACCGGGGCCAGGAAGGCTGCGGCAGACTCGTCACCCTGTTGAGCCCCAGCGGAGTCTTATTAGCAGTCCGGCCCTCACAGCAGCAGAGTGCTTCGCAGTGAAATACAGTGCAGACGATAAAAGCCGACGGCGGGGAAACCATGACGGTGTTTACTGTCGGTAAGTCAGACTTCTGGCCCCGTCGCGGGGGTTTCAGGGGGAACACAATGACAAACATCTTCTTAAACGCAAAATCGAATGGATGGATTTTTGGCAACGCGTCCAGCCAAGTTAAATCAATTTAAATGCCAGCCAACAACTGAAAGGGGTGTAAACATTTTTAACAGTGGGATAACGGTGGGGATGACAGTGGGTATAATAGTGGGATAACAGTGGGATAACAGTGGGGATAACAGTGGGATAACAGTGGGAATAACAGTGATATAAGTGGGATAACAGTGGGATAACAGTTGGATAACAGTTGGATAACAGTGGGATAACAGTGGGATAACATTGGGGATAACAGTGGGGATAACAGTGGGATAACATTGACGATAACAGTGGGATAACAGTTGGATAACAGTGTGATAACAGTTGGATAACATTGGGGATAACAGTGGGATAACAGTGGGATAACAGTGGGAAAACAGTGGGATAACATTGGGGATAACAGTGGGATAAAAGTGGAGTAACAGTGGGGATAACAGTGGGATAACAGTGGGGATAACAGTGGAGTAACAGTTGTCAAAACTTTGACAGCAAAGGAGAACCCACATCCCCATTGAGCTTTCTGTCACATAATTGTAATGACTGTACAGAGACATCCTGACGAAGAGGAGTGCAGTGTGAGGAGGGAGGGAGGTCTACCTCGTCTCCAGAGGAGTGCAAAGCGAGGAGGGAGGGGGGTCTACCTTGTCTCCAGAGGAGTGCAGTGCGAGGAGGGAGGGAGGTCTACCTCGTCTCCAGAGGAGTGCAGTGCGAGGAGGGAGGGAGGTCTACCTCGTCTCCAGAGGAATGCAGTGCGAGGAGGGAGGGAGGTCTACCTCGTCTCCAGAGTAATGCAGTGCGAGGAGGGAGGGAGGTCTACCTAATCTCCAGAGGAGTGCAGTGCGAGGAGGGAGGGAGGTCTACCTCGTCTCCAGAGGAGTGCAGTGCGAGGAGGGAGGGAGGTCTACCCCGTCTCCAGAGGAGTGCAGTGCGAGGAGGGAGGGAGGTCTACCTCGTCTCCAGAGGAATGCAGTGCGAGGAGGGAGGGAGGTCTACCTCGTCTCCAGAGGAGTGCAGTGCGAGGAGGGAGGGAGGTCTACCTCGTCTCCAGAGGAGTGCAGTGCGAGGAGGGAGGGAGGTCTACCTCGTCTCGAGAGGAGTGCAGTGCGAGGAAGGAGGGAGGTCAACCTCGTCTCCAGAGGAGTGCAGTGCGAGGAGGGAGGGAGGTCTGCCTCGTCTCCAGAGGAGTGCAGTGCGAGGAGGGAGGGAGGTCTACCTCATCTCCAGAGGAGTGCAGTGCGAGGAGGGAGGGAGGTCTACTTTGTCTCAAGAGGAGTGCAGTGCGAGGAGGGAGGGAGGTCTACCTCGTCTCCAGAGGAGTGGGAGGACACAGAGCTTCGACGGCCGTCCCACTGTGGCTTGAGGCCCTCCTCTGGTTTGGGCTGGACCGCCTCTCTCTTCCTCCGCCGCACGGGCTTCTGGGACTTCTTGATCTCGCCAGCGTCTGCGTGGTCTGGAAGAAGGTGCGAGGAGTGAGGGGGCCTTACTGGGCCAGTGGAATAAAACATCAACGACGGCCAGCAGGGAACAATGAGTGCTGAAAGGAAGATGAAACCCTATACGGTGCTGAGTGAAGAGCCCACCATGCGGTGGGCTACAAGCAGAAGAGACAGCGTGTGAGCGTACCTTTCTCTGTGCGCCGGCGGAACGACAGCTTGCGCCGCCGCAATTTGTTGAAGCCGCCGCCGTCTGAGTCGTCGCTGCTCGGCGAGCCGGGAATCATGTTGGTCTGCAAAAGGAAGGGGGGAGACAGGGTCCTCAGAGTTGACCGACTGCAGAAGGTGTTCCGCTCACAGAGGCTACAATCCATTAGCCGAGGACACATAACGTATGAAGGACACCAAACATGCCCGAAGCCTGGAGCTGTGGACCTACGTCTCGGAGGTTGAAGGTGATCTCCAGGTTGCCCCAGAAGTGCTCGCAGAACTCCGGGTACATGTCCAGGACCTCCTGCACGTCCTCCCGCAGGATCTTGTGGAGGTCGCAATAGGTCAGGGCTCTGACGTCCGCGTTGGACTTGCCCGGCCGGGCGTACAGGTTGATGGGCTCGCCGAAGATGTCGTTCTTCCCTGAATGGAGGTGGTAGGACTTTTAGTTTCCAAGCCAGGATTATTTGGCCCTGGATCTCACAGGTAGCTGGAGACTCTATCATAGAGAAGTGAATTTGAAGCTGGGCTGGTGTGTGTCTAGCTTTACAACTGCTGCAAACCTGCAGTGTAATTACATTCCTAGATAAAAGGTACTTTGGGGCACAACTAAATGGGTGGCACAGAGATTTGGTTGACACCCACATTGCCAATGGCGATGCATTCACAAAAGCTTCTGTTTCATGGCCAAGCTTTTACTGTACAGTACTGTACTGGAATTATGTGGACTGTAACGTGCTTGTGTCCCCCAGCGGAGGGTGCTGTTAGAATGAGGGATTGAAACTCTCCACGAGGAACACTTATCTGCAAGCACCAACAGACCTCCAGATGAACTATGATACCTCTCCACCATCATCATCATCCACCCCTCCGCTTACCCAAAATGACCACCGCTACATCATCCACCCCTCATCTTACCCAAGATGGCCACCACTACATCATCCACCCCTCACCTTACCCAAGATGGCC
>JAXIVH010000665.1:23107-25607 GCA_036785325.1 Urophycis tenuis
CTAATTAAACTGTCAACTAATCCGCTGTGTACACGCCAGTGTTTACTACATGCACACTCAAATTGAAGCCCTTATATGACACAATGACAATCACACTGGACCAGCCAGTGGATTCCAGACAATCACACTGCACCAGCCAGTGGAGTCCAGACAATCACACTGGACCTGCTAGTGGAGTCCAGACAATCACACTGGACCAGCCAGTGAAGTCCAGACAATCAAACTGACAATCACACTGCACCAGCCGGTGGAGTCCAGACAATCACACTGACCAGCCAGTGGAATCCAGAGAGCCAGTGCTGCTCCACACATCACAGTACACAATATCCTGTCCTTCAAACATCAGTGTCAGAACTGGACCTCCTCAGCTTCTGTTCTGACACACAGTGTAAAGACACAGTTTGGCCACAGACATGAAGCCTACACTTTATATATATATACAGTACACGGACACACTCTCTCACACACACACACATACACACACTCACACACACACACACACACACACACACACACACACACACACACACACACACACACACACACACACACATACACACACTCACACACACACACACACACTCACACACACACACACACACACACACACACACACACACACACACACACACACACACACACACGCACACGCTCGCTCACCTCCTGTGCACGATGGAAGAGATGCGCACGGCCCGTCTCACCCTTCCGTTCCTCCCCCCCTCCTGGGGAGGCTGTCCCGTCCGCTCATGGACATCTGGCTCACCTGCTCGGCCCAGGACCCCCGTCCGGCCGCGGGGTCCCGCCAGCCCCCGTCTCCCCCCCCCCCCCCCCGGCTCCTCCCCAGCTGCCCCCCCGCGCCCTCCCCCCCCCGCCGCCATCCAGGCTGCCCCGTCCTGCCACCCCCGCCCCTCCGTTGGACGCCCGGGACCCTCCCGCCGCCGCTGCCTCGGCCGCTCCGCCGCCGCCCGCCCCCAGGGGCCTGTAGGGGGAGGGGGGTGGCACCGTCACGCTGTCCCCCTCGCTCGCTCGCTCGCTCGCTCGCCCCCCCGTCGCTCGCTCGCCCCCACTCCGCCCCCGACACTCACCGGCCGCCTCCCCCGCTGAGCCGGGAGGAAATAACTCACCCAGCGGTGATCACGGGATAAGGAGCGGGGGACAGTGTTTTTCTCTGTCAGCGCCGCGGAGGTGCTCTCTCTCTCTCTCTCCTCTCTCTCTCTCTCTCTATCCCTGTCCCTCTGTCTCCCTCTCTGTCCCTCTGTCTCCCTCTGTCCTCCTGCTGTTTCCCTCTCTCTCTCTCGTCTCCTGCTGTTTCCCTCTCTCTCTCTGTCTCCTGCTGTTTCCCTCTCTCTCTCTCTCTCTCTCTCCCTCTCTCTCTGTCTCTCTGTCGCTCTCTGTCTCTCTCCCTCTCCTCCTCTATCTGTTTCCCTTTGAGTCCTCTGCTCCCTGAAAGCGTTCATCAATCTGTTGTTTTGTCTCAATTTGAGTCTCTCTCTCTCTCCCCTTTGCTCTCTCTCTCTTCCACTGTCCCTCTGTCCCCCCCCCCCCCCCTCTCTCTCTCTCTCTCTCTCTCTCTCTCTCTCTCTCTCTCTCTCCTCTCTCTCCCTCTCTCTCTCTCTTCTGTCCGTCTGCCCCTCTGTCCCTGTGCTCTGGCTGGGCTCTTCCTGTGTGGGTCTCCTGGGGTCGGAGGGAGTCGGAGGGAGTCGGAGGAGACGGAGGAGACGGAGGGAGCGTGGAGCTCAGTCCAGCTGTCCTGCTGGCTGAGCAGATCTGATACTACTGCTGCAGCTGCACAGAGTCCCCCTGCTCACCCCCCCCCCCCCCCCCCCTCTCTCTCTCTCTCTCTCCCTGGGTTCGCTCTCCTCTCTCTCTCTCTCTCGCTTTCTCACTCTCCTCAATCTCTCTCTCTGTCACTCTCTCTTTCTTCCTCTCCTCTAAATATCTCTCTTTCTTTCTCCCTTTCCTCTAAATATCTCTCTCTCTCTCTCTCTCCCCCATCTCCCCCTCACACTCCTTCTCTGTGATAACTCTGCACTCACACCACGTCGCTCCTCTCTTCTATCTCTCCTCTTCCTCCCTCCGTCCTCTCCTCTTTCTCCTCTGTCCTCTTCTCTAGGGCGGCAGTAGCTCAGTGGGTAGAGCGGGTTGGACAGAGCGGGTCTTCCACTAACCCTAGGGTCGGTGGTTTGATCCCCTTGATCCCCCCTCCTCCAACTGTCCAAGTGTCGAACCCCACACATGTACTGATTGTAAGTCGCTTTGAGACAAATGCGTCTGCTAAATGCCCCCTTTGCCCTTCTCTCCATGTGTCTTCCTTGTCAGTTTGAGATCCCTGGCCTCTCTCTCTCTCTCTTTCCTCCCTCTATCTCCCTGCCTCCCCCCCTGTCCTCCCCTGCATGCACACCATCCTCTGCTTCTCTCCATCTGTCTTCCTCTCTTGATTCATGTGAGGAGGACCTGGGGTCTTTCTGAACTCCTCACTCTTTCATGGATCTCCTGGTCT
>JAXIVH010000665.1:30607-33107 GCA_036785325.1 Urophycis tenuis
CTTGATAAGGGCGGGCTTTCATAAGCACAGACTTAAATGTGTCATTAGTATGAAAAAAATCAACCTTAACCGTGTCGAGTTCGGACATAAAAAGCTCGAAGCCTGTCAGGCTCGGTCGGGGTTCGGTTACTATCCTGTCGGACGCGGGCCCGGGTTCGGACCGAAACTCCGGCCACGATCCGCACTCCAGCGCACTCACACACAGCTCAAAGGTACCGCAGGGAAGTCCGCAGGGCTGACGGACGCGGAGAGGGTCCGAGGGACCTCGCACACGCGCGTCCCTGAAACGGCAGACGTCGAGCGCCCTGGGATGAGAGACGGCCGCCGGTTGGGGCTGCAGGAGCCGGTTCCAGCCCGGTGGTGTGCTCTCATTACCGAGCCCGTTAACACCCCTGCAGCTTTATGTGCCTCTTATGTCGGCGCCGAGGGCGGACGCAAGGGCACACGCCTCCGCGGGGGTGATGAAGCCCCTGGCGCTGCCAGCGGCTGCATTACCGCAGGACGTCCGCGGCTGTCGATATGAGAGGAGCAGGCACCCTCGCTCTGCCCTGCTGCAGACTCACTTCACGGACCGACATGACGCCGCTAGAGCTAAAGCAGGAGAAGAGGAATCGCCTCTCAACATACAGATGCAAATGTATTTTGAGCTGAACGCCTGTGTGTGTGTGTGTGTGTGTGGTGTGTGTGTGTGTGTGTGTGTGTGTTTGCGTGTGCGTAAAGGTTTATGGCCGAGTCAAACGACATAATATATATGTCTTTGGTTGTTCCACAAAGGTCAGGGCTGATTGCGTGTCAATGGCCTAAACATCAAATGAAATGCTGCCACCACTGGTGATTTTAAAGACCCGCGTTGAGACCAAATGGACACACACGGGAATGTGCGTGTGTGTCACCGCAAAGGTATACGCACATACACAATCCCACACATAAAAGAGAGAGAGAGAGAGAGAGAGAGAGAGAGAGAGAGAGAGAGAGAGAGAGAGAGAGGAGAGAGAGAGAGAGAGGAGAGAGCAGAGTTGAGTGTTAAGCTGACCTCTCTAAATAACGTCTAGGTTCTAGATTGATGTTGACCTTTTCCTGATGCAACCTAACTTGTTATTCAGCCTTCCCCTCTACAGATAATGGCTACTGGCTAATACGCTAGGAACTAGCTTGGCTAAAGCTTTCGTTGCTACAGAATGAAAGCACAATGACTCACCTTATATTTTAAACAATATGTGCGTGTTTGTGTAGAGGAATTATAATGTGATGTTATAACGTTACATTATTCATGTTCATTATGTGTCTAGGCACAAACACAAACAACATGCACACACACTCGTTATAATTTGTCTATAATAACAGATTGTTATCTATTAATTAATAATAAAAGGACAAAGCATTGTGTGAGAGCATCCACTACACGAATGATGTTGTTGAACTGATGATGATTGCAAAGGAAATTGAATCTTCCTCACAGCTTTCTGAAATGAACAGCAAATGCTCTGTGATAAGCGCTAATATCTGTTCATTTCTGCATAAACTAGACGGCTCGGAAGGTCGAGATGTGATTATGATGTGATGGACGACATCCATCCTGGAACCAGAGCTGGCAAACCTTTCTCAGTACATCTCTCAGGCTCCATGGAGGAACCGGGAGACAGGAGATGAATGTCATGAAGAAGGCGAAGCATCTAAAGGAATCTTACACCTTCAACTCATCTCCAGAGGAACATTGCGATGAACTGAACAACAGGAAAATACACCTTTCAACAAATCAAAGTTGACACCCAGACCTGAAGAAGCTCTGGAGTTATTCTACAGGACATCTGGGCAGAACGAGACATTCGACATCTTCTCTGAGCAAACGTGTCTTCAAGCACCAAACTGGTGCATAATATTGCAAGTCATTTCAATGATTGTCTTTATGGAAAAGTGGCTTTTCTTGAGACAGAGCGTTCCTACGCTTGTATCAGAGAGAGCCAACCTAAATGACTCTGGTCGCCACTGGCTGACCTTCAACCAATCAGAGCTACCAAATGTGGGGCACATCAGCGGCAGCCATCTTGGTTCATGAAAGTGACTCAATAGTCCAGGGGGCACCTCTGTAGAGCAGCTGTATCAGACCCAGCCCCACAATAGCGTCTGCTATAAGAGCCATAATACCATAATAGGTTGTGCTTGGCTGACCCAGACGCATATATAAATCAAACATGAGCCCACTGGTCATCAGCTTATTTCTGTGCCATTCACTGGTGAACTCCCTGGTGTGATGTCATCCGCAAACAACCTATAGGAGTCAAAAGAGTGATGTCACAGCTTGTCTGAACCTGTCTGTCTAACATCCATATTTATGGAGTCTGGCATTCTCAGCAAGGTGAAAGGTGCGGAGAGGCTCTACAGTAAATTATTGAACATTTTTGCCAAAATGACAAGGCCCTTGCACACACACACACACACACACACACAAACGCAGACACACACTCGCACACACATACAAACACATGCACGCACATACTCA
>JAXIVH010000665.1:35607-43107 GCA_036785325.1 Urophycis tenuis
CAGACACAAATACAGGACACACACACAGACATACACACAGACATACACACAGACATACATACACAGACACACAGAAAGATAGGACACACACACCGACAGGAAACACGGACAGGACGCACACAGACATACACACAGACACAGACACAAATACAGGACCCACACACACACAGACACTCAAACAAACATAGGACACACATACAGTGTTCAGGCCAAGCCACCTGGCTATAGTTGTATAGTTGTATCGTTGTATAGTTGTATAGTTATATAGTTGTATAGTTGTATAGTTATATAGTTGTATAGTTGTATAGTCGTATAGTTGTATCGTTGTATAGTTGTACAGTGCACCTGCTGTGTGTTTGTGTTCCAGTTGGTGGGATGGTGCAAGGTGCATTCAGACTCAGTACAGTATAGTATAGTTTAGTAGTTCTTTGTGTGGCGGCTTTTCAGGAGCCTGCTGAAAGCCATCAACAACAACAGTGTTGGTATTTACCGGGGCATTTCCACCGGGCTCAAGGTCTAGGCTGGGTCAGAGATAATGACTGTGTGGAAACGGCTCCCCTCCATTCCCCAGTGGACACATGTGAACCGACACCAGGCTAATCCCTGGAGGGGCTCTCAAGGCTCCGGTCGAGCCGAGACACAGGCCATACCCAGAAGGGTACCAGGCGTGTGTGAGGGGAGACAAGACTGATGGTGACCGGTGTGTTCAGGTATCGATTGTCAGCTCACAGCACCAGCTCTGACCTTGCAGGTGAAAGGGAGTGTTTGTTCATGTGTTTGCAACACTGATGTGTGAGTTCTTGTTTAATTTTCACACGCAATTTTGAGAAGGTGTCCGGCTGCATCCTGCAAGACGGAGGCGTAACTTGTAGTAGGAGGAGGCGTGTCTTGTACTTTTCTACAACCGCAGAAGTAGGAGGCATGTCTTGTACTTTTACAAGACTTACAAAATGGTACATTTACGGTGCCGGAACACTTTAAGCCCGAAATGCCTTCAATAAAAATTAAATGTCTTCAATAAATTCTTTGATTTATTCATCTGCTGTCTTTTTTTTAAAGGTATGAAGGGATAAAGGAGGCTAAACTTATGCAGGTTCCCCACGTTAAAATGCTATATGCATTAAATGTCATTGTAAATTGTAATAGGCTTATTTTCTTAATGCATATGACTCAGGGATGTCAGTTTCACGTAAGCCAGTAAGGCTATGATCAAGCTAATCAAGAGCATATTTTTAAATGAGCGGGTCGGGTGCATTATTTTATATAAGGGCCTAATATTTGCGGTCCGAGTTGCGGTCATTTATGTACCCGCGCACCACTGCCTACATACAGTCGGCATAGGCTACTTGAGGTTAAATTGGAACAGAAATACAGATGTCTAGGTAAAGTTAACATGCTAGCCTAGTGAAATAATCTTACTTATATGCAGCGTGGACCGCGATTTAGAACACTACAAGACACGCCTCCTACTTCCGCGATTTAGAAAAGTACAAGACACGCCTCCTCCTACTACAAGTTACGCCTCCGTCTTGCAGGACGCAGCCGGATACTGTTGCAATTTTTGTAAAACCAAAATCTGAAACATGATTTTCTGTGTTTATGCGAAAATTATTTAAAAAAATAAGCAACTGCAAACTTGCACCACATTTTGTCAACAAATACAAAGTGCATGTGATCATGCAATTTTTTAATTGATTACAAGGAATGAAAACTGTGTGACTGTAATGGAGCATCTTCCTGTGTCTGCAGAGCCTCCACCTCCATGCAGAGTTACAGTAATGTATGTCCAGAGTCTCTCTGCCCTCTGTCACCTAGAGGCAGAGTTTAGTACTGCAGGTCCTTCCTTTTCCCAGTGACACTGAGGCAACACAGTTGAGGCAGACATTTACTTCAGTTTCATCACAAAGTCCCTGTAGGGGACATCAGGTAGCTCTCCTATATTGTACCACATCACATTGTCATCTATTAGCAAACCTCCCCACATTCTGACACGTGTGTGTGTGTGCGCGTGTGTGTGTGAGAGTGGCTATACACAGCAATGTGTTGAAAGGATTGCCCAGAAAGCTCCCGCTAGCTCAGTAGCTTCTATGTTAGCTTCCTGTAGAGGCGCCTCCCCCTCACTGTTTGAATGACAGCTGCCTGGCCAGAAGAACAACATTATTCAGTCCACAGACGCCCAGAGACTTGATCCTGAATGCATGTCAGCGGTCCAGGCCCACCACAGGGGGGGGGGTGGGGGGGGGGGGGGGTGAGAAACACAGCTGACCCATGAAGTGGAGCACGGAGTGCTCACACACCACCACAAGGACCAGGCAATCCCACCCGGCCTGGGGGACTGGTAGTAACACACACACATACACACGCATGCACGCACGCACACACGCACACACACACACACACACGCATGCACGCACGCACACACACACATACACACGCATGCACGCACAGACACATGCACGCACACACACACGCACGTGCACACACACACACACACACGCATGCATGCACACACACACACACACATACACACACACACACACACACACACACACACACACACACGCACGCACAAACACAAACACACACACAGACACACGCCAAAGGAACAGAAAACTGCTGGGATTGCATATTTTTCCAAAAATGGGAAACATTCATCACCAATGGCACTACAGTCGGCTAGCCGATCCATCTCCTCCAGCTACACCTCACCTACGTCACCTAGCCTCACCACCACCCATGGAGCCGGTGTGTTTTGTGGTGTTTGAGTCTTCTGTAACGCTGATGTACCATGTTGTTTCCTTCATCACTCACATCATGTACAGCCCAGCGCTCAAGGCCATGTTGGGGACGGATGCTCAATAACATTATTAATGTTTTATCATACAGTTACACAGTTTTCACCACCAATACAGGTTTGGTCCTCGGTGAGAAGACACAGAACTCTACAGACAACGTGATTCTGTTGTTATTGGCGGCTCGAGCAGCGACTATGCAGCCATACGAGTGCTGTGTGCGTGCGGTGGATTCATGGGGTGCCTGTGTGCTGTGTGTATGAAGGGATGAGTAGCATGAGACGACCCTGAGGAACGCCAGAAGCCCACTGCAGCAGCACCGGCTCCACACACACAGAACCACCGGCTCCACACACACAGAACCAAGGGCTCCACACACACACACACAGAACCACCGGCTCCACACGCACACAGAACCACCGGCTCCACACACACACAGAACCACCGGCTCCACACACACACAGAACCACCGGCTCCACACACACACAGAACCAGCGGCTCCACACACACAGAACCACCAGCTCCACACACACACAGAACCACCGGCTCCACACACACACAGAACCACCGGCTCCACACACACACAGAACCAGCGGCTCCACATACACACAGAACCACCAGCTCCACACACACACAGAACCACCGGCTCAACACACACACACAGAACCGGACGGGACCCGACGGTACCCGACGGGCCGGGTCGGGTCCGGACAAATATTTCGTAATTATGCTCAGGTTCGGGTCGGGCTCGGTCACATCTGCGTGATTTATTTTTATTTTTATTTACCCGCGTGTTAACGCGCGCATCTGTTTGTTGACGTTTCCTAATGCCTTGCAGTTGCATAATAAAGGCGGGCTTTCATAAACACAGACATAAATGTGTCACTAGGTAAAAAAAAAAAAAAAAGACTTTCAATGTGTCAGGCTCGGACATAAAAAAGCTTGATGCCTGTCGGGATCGGGTCGAGTTTTGTTACTGTTCTGTCGGACGCGGGCCGGGGCTCGGACAGAAAATTCCAGCCCGATCCGCACTCTAATCCACTTACAACACAATACAAATACGTACAGGAACCAGTGGAGGGGCTCACGGTCAGGACCGCCAGCCCAACGGATTCAGCTACCCGGGCCATCATGAGGAGGGCCAGCCAGCCAGCCAGGCAGGCATGTGGGCTCTTTGATTAATGTGTCAATGACCAAGGAAATAGGTCAGTGTGAGAGCTTAAAGAGACACGCGGGGTGAGAAATAGTAACATGACAAAAAGAGGAATTAAATTAAAAACAAAGGTAAAGGAGGAGGAGGCGAGGGGAGGAGGTCGAGGGGAGGAGGCAGGCCAGAGGAGCAGAGAGGGAGCAGGTGATTGGATGGTTAGAAGTGGACCGAGGAAGGTAAGATGGATGAGGAGGAGGGGAGAGGTGAGGAAGTGAGAGGGATGAAGATGGGAGCAGGCAGTGAAGGTGAAATGTGAGAACACGCTGGGCTCGCCGCACGCCCATCTCATCTGTTACCTGTCACTCTGACTTTATTTTACTCTCTCTCTCTCCCTCTCTCTCTCTCTCTCTCTCTCTCTCTCTCTCTCTCTCTCTCTCTCTCTCTCTCTCTCTCTCTCTCTCTCTCTCTCTCTCGCTTCTGCCTCTCTCTTTCTCCTACAATGGTTGAACAGCACAAAACAAAGTGAACATGCACATCCAACACATCCTCAACACAACACAAGAGCAAACCCCCAAACAATGAGGTAGGCTGCATGGCCTCGCTGTAGATCTCCACATGAATCACATGCTGGTTACCTTATTTTTGAAAGGCCAAAGCATCAGTATTCATGTCTGTCCTACTTAATAAACACAACGCACTCCGCGCCTGTTTGTTCCCTCTCTCTCTCTCGCACTCTCTCTCTCTCTCTCTCTCTCTCTCTCTCTCTCTCTCTCTCTCTCTCTCTCTCTCTCTCTCTCTATATATATATATATATATATATATAATAAACACTGGACGTGGTGGCACATAGCTAATTTCTCTGCATCCTTGGTATTAAAGGCAAAAGACAACAACAACACGTGACCTTGGTAAAAATAGCCTCTTGTGAGTCCCTCACACCGTGCAGTGTTCAGATCAGACGGGGTTCAGACGAGACAGCGTTCAGGTCAGACGGTGTCCTGCTGCCAGGAGGACGGAGCACCGGGCCATGCTGAACCTCTGGAAGTTCTGCTGCACACACTTCAGCTTCACTGTGGCACTACATTTAGTTCACAAGGTTTATGTTTGGCCAAATTGAAATGTTATCTCAACCCCAAATGTACATGCATAAATAAACTAATAAATATATAAATAATATATATATATATATATAATGAATACATTAAAAAAAACTACAACTTTCAAACACACATGAAAACACGTTCAAGGCGTAACATGTTGGGCAGACGATGTGAAAAGCACAGCCACACGACTGAAGAAAACCCACACACACACCCGTGAAGTGCACTCTACACACACACGCGAAGTGCACTCTACACACATACACACACACACACTCACACACACACAAAGTGCACTCTACACACACACACACACACACACACACAGCACTCTTCACACACACACATACACCCGTGAAGTGCATTCTACACACACACACACACACTCTACACACAAACACACACACATGCACACACGCACACACACACACAAACTGCATTCTACACACACACACGCAAAGTGTATTTTACACACACACACACACACCCGTGAAGTGCACTCTACACACACACACACACACACACACACAAAGTGCACTCTACACACACACACACACACACACACACACACACGGTAATGCTCATTACATTCACAGGACCATTCCTCTCCAGTTCATTCCTGTCCTATAGGCGGCTTGTAAACACAGAGCAGCCTGCCAGCCGGCCAACACACCTGTCCGTCCACCACCTCTGCCCCCCCCCCCCCCCCCCCCCCCCCTGGGCCCAACACAACAGCTCCCGGTCTCCACCGGAGTTCAACACCACAGACACATAGGATCACAAAACAAATGCTCCTCAGGACGCGCGCTCACCCTAACCCTAACCCTAACCCGCTAACCCTAACCCTAACCCTAACCCTAACCCGCGAACCCTAACCCTAACCCTAACCCTAACATCTGGCGGGCTGAGGAGAGCGTTCTTACCACTCTGCTGCTGACGGCGGGGCCAGGGATGGACTCCTCCATGGCCGCTGAGCTCTGGAACATCAGCCTTGACTGGAGAGCGACGCGGCGAGCATATGGACCAGTCAGCGGTGTGTGAGGACGGCCGACGTGAGAGACAGAGCGCACACTGCTTGAAGTCGCTGTTCCCCCCAGTGTGTGTGTGTGGGTGTGTCAAACGCATGTGCGATGAACTTGTGTGTATGAATGATGTATGTGCACGTGCATGTGTGCAGACATGTACCACTCAGACTAATTAAGTATGTGTTTCCATAAAGAAAAGATGTGTATGTGTGTGTTACTTTGTATGTGTGTGTGTGTCCATATGTGTGAGCATGCACCTGAAGTGTGTTTAACCTGACGCTCCTCTGTCAGAACCGTCACGTGACATCTTGACCTCTCACCCCTCTGCTCACTGGCTGCTCGCCTAACAGTTTATTTCTTCCATTCCAAAAGCATCCCAGTGAACGGCGATCAGGCAGCTCACATGCTTTTCAACAACGGCCAAAAAAAAAACCTAGGCCGTTCTTTCAATCACATTTCATAACATTTCAAGCCACTTCAAAATAACTTGCACTCATGACCATAAGCACGAGGCATCAACACGCAGGATCCTGGGTGATCTGTGATTGCCAAGCGGCTTAGCGATACGTAAACACAGAACTTACAAAACAAGTTTATTTACGGGCTGGAAAAAAAGGCCGAGATCAGGGAGTCAAAGATGGACGAAGCCGCAGTGGAGGGAAAGGTGCGTGAGGAGAGGGCTGTGGGTGATCATGTCCTTCTAGGGGGGGGTTTCAGATGTTTTATGGAACATCTGCATTATTTAGCGCTGTTTACTTTGCCAACATCTTGCGCTCCTCTTGCTCTGCTGTGGGGCCGTGGCGCGGTAAGACATCAGAACCAACAGTCACGCTGTTTGGTGCGGTGCTGCCCCCTGTAGACCGCGACCGGTACTGCAGTACACCAGTCAACTGACCTACACTTCATCGGACCTCTTCCATGGAGACTCTTCAGCAGGTTTTGGGGGCCCATAACCTTTGTGCCATGAGTGGATTCAAACTCCGCCACTGCAGGCCACCACAGGGTTGACCATCAGCGCACAAAGCAGGGCTGGTGAAAGCCCCGTCACACGCGCCCACACAGACGTCACCCGCCCATGGGCAATACGTGAGCAGGCTGAGCTACTTGTGCTGTGACCTTCAAGGCCCAGAGGTTTGTGCTGTGACCTTCAAGGCCCAAGACCTTCAAGGCCCAGAGGTTTCCACCACCTTGCATCACCTGAGACATCCTTCAGTTTGTGTTTTGCTGTTCCCTTCATCAGAAGATGAGGTAAGGAGGAGAAAAGCGAGAACAAATAATTATCTTTAATCACAATAACACACAATGTCCAACCGAATGTGGATTAGATGGATTAAAACTGTCTCAATCTATTTTTGTACGGGCACTCTCTGAAACACGACGGAGTCACTGAAGACTTGTCCCGAGTTCTCATCAGTAGGGGGGGGGAAGAGAAG
>JAXIVH010000666.1:0-7500 GCA_036785325.1 Urophycis tenuis
CATGTGCGTGAAAAAAATGGATAGAATATATATAATAGATAGAGGCAGTATACATTTATAATACATATAAATGCATTAAAATAATAGTTCATACACCTTGAAAAAAACCCTCGTTCTGTCCCTGGTCACCGTTTTAATTTGCTCCCTCTCCATGTGGTGGAGAGAGACAGGAGCAGACAGCGTGGAGGAGAGCTGAAGTGAGATACAGCTGAAGTGCGAGTCAAGGTAAAAGCGATGTGTGCGTTTCCGAGAGGTTCAAAGCAGGTCAGGGGAAGGGAGGATAAAAAAAAAAACCCACTAAGAAACCAAATGGAGACAACAAGATTAACCCGACGGAACCCACAGCCCTCCCACTTTCACTGGCGTCCGGACCTCCTCAGGAAACAGCGACCGCTGTCTCCAGCATCAGGAGCAGGAGGGGGCCTACCTATAGCATCACCTGCCACACAGCTGATGCACTCAAAGTGCTCCGCAGCTGAAATGAATCACCATCTCGTGCAGCCAGGCCAGGGCTCAGGAGCTCATTAGCAGACCTATAAACAGAGGCAGCCTGCAGGTCGCTACAGAGAGATGCTGCTGGTGTTCAGTGATTGGGCTCGTTGGTGTTTTGTGTTTGGGGTTTCCTTCCTGCGGTGGCGACCGGCTGGATGACTTTCATCGATGCCATCGGCGTGCTGTGCACTCTTCAGGCGGTGCCTGGCGCCGCACCTGAACCTCCTCAGAATGCGCGCTCTGCTACCAGTCTCTGAAACCATCGACCCTGATCCTCCTCAGAACGCACTCTGCTACCATGCTAAACCACACCTGATCCTCCTCAGAACGCACTCTCTGCTACCATCTGAACCAACACCTGATCCTCCTCAGAACGCACTCTGCTACCGTCTGAAACCACACCTGATCTCCTCAGACGCACTCTGCTACCAGTCTTCAAACCACCTTGATCCTCAGCACAAGAACGCACTCATGCTACGCATCCGACCACACCAGATCCTCCTCAGAACGCACTCTGCTACCATCTGGGCCACAGAGTCTCCGCTTGGTGCCAGGGCTCAGTGTCTGGGCGGTCTGGGCCACACCGCGCCCGGGCGCCCCCCCCCACGCTGGGAGACTTGTGGTCCTGGGCTTTGTTTCCATGGTGGGTTTGCGCCGAGTCCCCCGACCTTCTGGCCATAGGCGTGATGTGTCTAATTCAGGTTAGGAGAGCGAGGTTGCAGGAGCACAAGTCTTGCCATCGTGGGAAAACCTTCTTTGCACCAGCAGCCAGTGTGTCCCCTCTTGTGTCGTTTGAGGTTTAGTTTCTCGCTGGGTGGATGGAGGAGCACGGCCCAACAGGACAGGAGGGGGCAAAAACGGTTCAAGCAACACAAGGAAAGCTTTATCTTTTTTGTCTTGTCACTCAAACGGCTGATCATGCTACTAGTCCTGCGTAATTGGGAGGCACTTTGTGTTCCCAGAGAACGGACCCTGCGCTCTCCGTACACTGAGGCAGGGCTCCGTTGTGTGATCGCCGTACGAGCGTCGAAATCTTGCCTCAAACTTTAGTTATTCTTGGCTGGAGTCCAAGTGTAAATTGAGTGATTCAAGGGTCTTCTGTCCACAGAAGCATCTAAGCAGCGCTGAAAAGATTAGACTTTAGAGACTGACGACAGTTGCAGCTGTTGCTATGCAACAGTTGGGGTGGAGGAGGAGGAGGAGGGGGCAACTCACTTTGCATTATTATGACTTTTTTTTTCCCCAAGTTTTGCTAAACAAATGTAAGTAGATTTCTGGTCTTGCTCTAGGAGCTGCCAGGACCCAGAAGACCAGATTAGCTCTAGAGTGCTGTCGAATACGCACAATGTCACGTCCTTCTCAGTGAGGGCAGGGAGGCCCGGGAGCTGCACCACAGACACACACACACACAGACAGACAGACACAGACAGACAGACAGACAGACAGACAGACAGACAGCCTGGGACAGACAGACAGACACTAAAAGTCACAGTGACCATGAACAGAAGTGGAATGCCTAATCTTCAGTTTGTACCTGCACCCTGCTGTGTGTGTTTGTGTGTGTGTGTGTGTGTGTGTGTGTGTGTGTGGGCACGGCATCATAGCAGAATTGTCCCAAAGCACCACAGAGATGTTGTTACTGGAAGGAGCCGAGGAGTGAAGGAGTTAAAGGAAGACGTACATAAGTTCAGGGGTTGGAGATGTGATCGACTAAGACTGAAACAGTGTGGGCACAATTCGATTCTGGATGAAGTTAAGGACAGAGAAAGCGAGCCAAGACAGCTGTGTGCTGTGTGTGTGTGTGTGTGTCTGTGTGTGTGTGTGTGTGTGTGTGTGTGTGTGTGTGTGTGTGTGTGTGTGTGTGTGTTGAAGAGGAATGTCTACTAGTATTGGACAAAGACGGAGAGTGGATGTCCGATCGAAGGATAGGGAAGGTATTGTCATTAAAAAAAAATAAAGAGAGAGAGAGAGTAGATGAGAGAGAGGAGAGAGAGAGAGATGAGAGAGAGAGAGAGAAGAGAGAGAGAGAGAGAGAGAGAGAGAGAGAGAGAGAGAGAGATGATGAGAGGGAAGGCTCTGAGCTGGGGACATCCATGTAGCAATGTCAGGAAACAAGGGCTCAGCCAGATCTCATGGAGAGACTTTCGAGACAGACGAGAGAGAGAGAGAGACGAGAGAGAAAGAGAGAGAGAGAGAGGGAGAGAGAGACAGCGGCAGAGAGACAAAAGAGAGAAGGAGGAAAAGACAGAGAGATAATGAGAGATCAGTGAAACAGCAGAGAGTGCAGAGGGCCCTGGACAGAAAAGGGCCAAGTGAGAGACTGAGCGATGTGGCCCGAGGCGGTGTGGAGGAGTGGAGGAGTGGAGGAGACGGCGCGGGGGACGCGGGCGGGGTCAGGGGCGCGGCGGCGGCGCCCAGCCAATGTCTCTGAGTGGGCTCCGGGCCTCTGGAGCTGATAACCTCCGCCCCGCGCACACGCCGCCGTGCACGGGCAATCACTCTCACGGCACACACACACACACACACACGCACGCACTCACACTACACACACGCACTCACACACACACACACACGCACACGCGCACCACACACACACACACACACCACACACACACACACACACACACACACACACACACACACACAGGGGCTCCTTTCTCAGCCCTGACGTACCTGATGGAGTGATGTTAAAGTGGAAAAGAGAACTACAGAGAAACGGTGCAGCAGAGAGAGGAGGGGGAGTGAGAGAGAGAGAGAGTGAACGAGAGAGGGGGGCGAGAGAGAGAGAGGGGGAGAGAGAGGGGCAGTGTGAGTTAGTGAGAGAGAGAGAGAGAGAGAGAGAGAGAGAGAGAGAGAGAGAGAGAGAGAGAGAGTGAGAGAGAGAGAGTTAGAGAGAGAGAGCGAGAGAAGGTTGTTGGTCTGAGGAGGCTGATGGCAGGCTGTCTGGTTGCCTGGTGAGCCAGCGAGGTCTAATGATGACCCTAATAATCACCTGACAAGATAAAAGAGAATACCAGCAGGCAGACAGCAGCAGGTAGGATGGGATCCTGGAAGAAGAAAGGAGAGAAAAAAAGCATGGATGTGAGCATCGCGGGCGCGGCTGGACGTCAACGCAACACACAAACCTAATTGTGTCGGGATGTTTGGACCAACCAAAACTACCCCATGTGAGCGTGTCATGAACTGAACGGGGGGGAGGCGGCTTCAAGGGACTCAGGCCAATCCACAGGAGTGAGGCGGGAACGCCGTCAACAGCCGCTGATTCCGTTTGAGGTTCTGGACAATGTGGCGGCGACTCGGCCCGTCTCTTAAACCTGTGTCCAAATCATGTTCTGAGTCATTCCATTATGTTCCCGGCCCACCGCTGGCCGGCGCCACGGCTGGATCCCAGTGTGACAAGGAACCGCTGTGTTCACAATCTGGGTCAGACACGGCGTCTAATAACAGCAGAACAAGACAGAACTGTTTGATCACTCCGGCCCATTGTTCCGCCGAGGATTAAAGAGACGAATGGCGGCGTGACCGGGGTTTGGAAGACGCGATGCGGCCTGCGATTCCTGAACGTTCACGGAGCCCAGGTAGAGCAGCCCTGATACGCCTCGGTCTGGGGTGTTTTGGGCGTTGCACGTTATCTCTCTCTCTCTCTCTCTCTCTCTCTCTCTCTCTCTCTCTCTCTCTCTCTCTCTCTCTCTCTCTCTCTCTCTAACACACACACACACACACACACACACACATGGGTCAGTGCCTGGACCCATACTGCCACCTAGAGGCCAGTGCAGGAACGTCCCCGTGACTCGCCCCTTCCTAAACTAAAGCGAGGAGGTTTCCTGGCTCAAGCAGCTCACAGTCTCCGGAGCTCTTATTGTCATGTTATCATTGTTATTATTGTTATTATGATTATTATTATCTATGTAGGGTAGGAGGCAGGAGGGATGCCTCAGCCAAAAGGTGCACGTGCAGCCCTTCAAGAGGGCCCCAGCTCCCGGAGAGGGGCGTGTCCCCACGTGCACACAGGCCTTGTTCAGACGCAGGTGCTCGTGCGCGTTCCTGTTGAATTAGCGTTGGCTCGGCGCCGTCTCAACGGAGCGTGGTTTGAAGGTACGGAGACGGGAGGTCCGCCCATCTGGTGATGCATCTCTGCCCACATCACGCTGGGCTCGGCTTATTTTTAGGACCGCATGCAAAACAATCTGTGGACCACAAGAGGGACCGGTTTAATTAACCGCCAGCACGGACCGGCCCGCGGTCCACCGAGCCCTCCACTAGGATTGTCTCATCATACGTCAGGTCTCGTCGTGGTACCGAGTCCAAAACGAAAGAGTTTGATCATTGATTTTAGTGAGAGTCCTGCGGTCATCTCTCCTTCAGGGGTTAAAGACCAGGCTGTTGAGTTAGAGTCAATATATTGGCAATGGAATTGATGACAAGCTAGCCAGTGAGCTTCTCCTGGAGGCTGTTTGGACTAAGAAAAAAAAAATGTAAGCTTAAAAGTTTTAATGTTAGCAGTATTTTCATGAAATTGTTAGATTCCTGTTTTATTGACTCAGTCCTCGAGTTGTCCTTTTGTCAGCTGGTCACTCACTCACCCTCTGAACCAGAACCAGATTGCCAGGTCAGACGTGACTTTGGATGACCTTCCTCATCAAGGTGAGGCCTTTGAGGAAGGTTCAGTCCATCCTGAAGAAGGTCCGGTCCATCCTAAAGAAGGTGTAGTCCATCCTGAAGGAGGTCCGGTCCATCCTGAGAAGGTGCAGTCCATCCTGAAAAAGGTCCAGTCCATCCTGAAGGAGGTCCAGTCCATCCTAAAGAAGGTCCGGTCCATCCTGAAGAAGGTCCAGTCCATCCTGAAGGAGGTCCAGTCCATCCTGAAGAAGGTCCAGTCCATCCTGGAGGAGGTGCATTCCATCCTGAAGAAGGTCCAGTCCATCCTGGAGGAGGTCCAGTCCATCCTGGAGGAGGTCCAGTCCATCCTGGCCGAGCCTCGCCGCCCGCCTCGTCCAAGGAGTTCACGTGGCGTCCATCTGGCGGCGGACACAACCTGCCAAGGCGTCGGACCAGTCGACTAAAAGACTAATTTGTCCCTGCTGGCGCTGGCATTTCCATACTGCGCTCGTTGTTTATTGTTGGTCTGATGGCTGTGTGCTGACTGCAGGCTCCACAAACACATTCCCCTCTTGCATAATGAAGACATTCTCGGGGGGTTAATCTGTGGTCCAGATGGCAGTAAAGGCCCTGACACCAGGGGATGAGCGTCTCAGGCCCTGGGTTCCTCGGGCTGCGGTTCTTGGGCTGATTCGGCGCGGTGACTCTGGGTCAGAGGCCATCATCTCCTCCCGTCGTGAGCAGGAGTGGGCTTTACTTCGAGAGAGAAACGCAGACCAGCGCCACCAACTGGCAGGGGGAGTTATCTCCCCTCAGGGAGGCGCAGGGCGTACGGGTCAGTCGTCCGGTGGCTGCGGTCAGTCGGCCGGTGGCTGCGGACAACGCGGCGTGTCCCAGTGCTTTGGGACAAGACGCAGGCGACGGGAGGCGGGGCTTCAGTGGGCGTGTCAGGTGTTGGAGGTCGGTGTGGTGGGGGAGGGGCCTAGACAGGATCCTTAGACCTCCGCTCCACATGTTCCCATGAGTATGGACAATGGAAGACAATTGTATTTTGCATTGGGATCAGTAAGATGATATTACATAGATAGATAGAGAGAGAGAGAGAGAGAGAGAAAAATAAATAGTTAGATAGATAGATAGATAGATAGATAGATAGATAGATAGATAGAGACAGACAGACAGACAGACAGACAGACAGACAGACAGACAGATAGACAGACAGACAGACAGACAGACAGACAGACAGATAGACAGATAGATAGATAGATAGATAGTCTGTCCTGTGTGATGACCAACACTCTTATCCAGTGTCTGAATTCTGGCCGGTGAAGATCTGTTTTTTTTTTCTGACCTGTGTTTTTACTGCGGTGAAAAGGAAGAGGCCAAGAGAAGCTAAATTATGCAGCTTCTCCTGGAATCCATCACTTTCATTAAAAGAGATGCGTAACTTTTGCCGGTAGGTGTAGATTCCCCTGCTGTAATAAGCAGAACACTTAATGCACTATTAATAAGCACAGATGGAGGCCAGCCATACAATCATCTGGCATCCGCATTGCTGCAGACCCCGGCTCCCAAATCCCAACGTTAAATTATTCTCCATCTTTAAAACTTAATTACGCAGTCATTATTTGTCAAGTCCTATTACATCTCGGTGCAAGCTAAGTTTCAATTTTTCCCCCCTATTCCAGAATAAATTGCCAACAAACTCAGTGTCATTAGGCTAACACTCCAAGAGAGAATACACAAAACTCAATAAAGTCATCTCGGTGTCCCAGCACAGCAGTCCTCTCCACCTCCTCCACCTCCTCCCCCCACCCCCATCTCCTCCTCACCACCCCCACCCCCACCCCCACCACCACCCCCCCCCCCCCAACGCCGGCCCTTAGATCGCAGCATTAAGCACTGCTTTGTGTTGCTAAGTGGTTTTTAATTAGCGTTGTTTGTCGTGGTTCATTTATCCACCCCCCCCCAACACGTCAACAATCCAGATGTAAGTGAATCGCCGCCGAGATCAAACTGCAGCCACTAATGCCAGTTATTAAGGGATTAATGGGCAGCTCTGAACTGCAGAAGGCCTGCGTTGGACCAAACATCAAGGACCGAACACGCGGTGGAGAACCACACACACACAGCTGAGACCAGTCGTACAGCCAGGCTGGTGACTACATAACTAGGTAGAGAGAGAGATGTATGGAGACATCTGTTTCTCTCTGTCAATCTATAAACACGCACACGCACACACACATACACGCACGCACGCACGCACGCACGCACACACACACACACACACACACACACACACACACACACACACACACACACACACACACACACACACACACACACACACATACACACACTGAGACAGTGAGACAGTCACACACACACACACACACACACACTGAG
>JAXIVH010000666.1:12500-17500 GCA_036785325.1 Urophycis tenuis
TGAATGAGGGAGAGAGAAGGAGAATTAATGGACATAGTTGATTGATCTGATTATCACTGTACAACAGACAAAGCAGTGCTGAATAAATAGGGGATGCAAACTCCTTTGGGTTAATCCTTAAAAAAGAAGGCGTTATCCTGTATGTGTGTGACAGATAGAAGGATAGAGGATCCTCTGTGTCCTTTGCATTATATAGTCAAATAGAGAAAATAGTCATAGTCAACCACTCATTATAACTTGTAAACCTGTCCTGACAACTGTTACATCGCAATTAATATTTTCATAATCAATTATAATCAATTTCCTCTAACTGTTATACCTTACATTACCTTACAAGTAGGGATGTCCGATATTGACTTTTTGCCGATATCCGATAGCCGATATTGTCCAAATTCTTAATTTCCGATTCCGATATCAACCGATATGGTATACCGATATATACAGGCGTCTTTATTTTCGCCCCCAGACTAATTTTAGGTCCCATATCTCCTGCTGTGGAATAAACACATCTACTTTTATTGTGATGCCTCATTTCACAAATTAACACTGTCTATAAAAAATAAGGACACTATTTCAACTTATGGAAAAGTGCCATATTTATGCACAAGCACATTATCGGTGGTAAAACCGATAAAGATATGAACCGATATTACAAAAATAGGCTAATATCGGCCGATATTATCGGTTGGCCGATATTATCGGACATCCCTACTTACAAGAGCAGCTTTCTCATTAATTCACTCTTCTCAGCCACCTTGTCTATGACTGTGTCTGTGTCCAATGCCATGAGGATGTCTTTCTCAGTGGCTATTCAAGACTAATTTAGTTCAGGGTGGAAGACATAGAAGTAGGCTACTAACCTAGGCTTATTTTCTCACCCAGTCAGTGTCTGTAACGCAGTTGCCTAGTTGCACTTCTAGGGGGATCTAATTAGATTTTCCTACAGTAGACCTGTTGGGTTTTGCGTTAGACGCTATTTTCTTTTCTTTTCTTTTCTTTTTCGTTGCTAAACCCTACAACTGACCCATGTGATTTGCTCTGATGAAATAATGAATGTTTTCTACGTGAATGCCACTCCTGAACATTAGTTTAATGAAATATTCGGAACGTTAAACCGTTAAGCAGTCAAAGATTTGATAGCACCTGTTGTTTCTTATAAAACACCATGTGGAAAATGTCTAGCAATGTTAATTGGAATCTACTAGCATGTAAACAGATTAACTAAAACCGCGAACCCCACGTCTCCTGCCTGGCGCACAAAAGCCTACCACTAGACACAACGCACGCAGAGTAGGCTAGCAAGCTGTAGGCTACACAGAGTAGAGCAAGAGGCTGAGGGCTAGCAGCAGCTACATACACAATGTCTTGTGTTTACAGTACAAACTGGCCATACAACATATTTTACTGACGTTTTAATAAAAAACAGCCCAACTTACCGTACGTTTTACTGCATGTCCCTGTTCAATGTCGCCTCTACCACTGTCATTATCCACAGGAGCTGATGAAGCCCCAGCGGTGGCAAACAAATCAGTAATTTTTGCGCATTTGGCAGCGTTGGCTTGAAGAGCCAGCTTCTTCTTTTCTCGCAGTTTCTCTGCACCCCGTTTTCGTTTTCTGTCCATTTTCGAAGCTCCTCGAACAGATTACGTTACCGGCGCACCTAACTTCACACGGCTGTCAGCAGGAGGTGTTTTGTGATCTGATTGGGCGAGCCCCGTGTCAGTGAAGAAAATAACCAATGGACCGCTAGGTTAGGAAATTGAGTTTTATTTTTGCCGAATGCATTATGCAGGCAGGTCCAAAGCGAAGGATGTGACTGGGCCAGCCCAGTGTCAATAGGGCTGCTGATAAACTGGTTTTATGGGCCGGTCAGACCATTTAAAAAAAAAAAAAAAGTATTGGGTCGGTCGGCCCAAATAGCACAGCGGCCCACCGGGAACATGCCCGGTATGCCCGATGGCCAGTCCACCCCTGCCTGAATCCCTTGTGATGAAGCCATACTGGAGGGATCAGCACTGAGTGTGTTGTTGTGGAAGCCATTTTGTATGTTTTTCCCCGTACACAGATTAACACACATCAGCATTTTTCACTTGGCAGCATTAATACTGCATATGGTCACGCTTACTTCGCTCCAGTTTAGTGTACTGTAAAAACGTGTGCCGCCACTCAATGTTTCTGTCAGAGCTCCACTCAGAGTTTCTGTCTCCACTGACTGCGCACTCATAATATCCATATCTGTCAAACTTTTCAACTATCTTTGTGTGACATATTTAATATTGAAAATGTTCAAATATATTCTGTTCAAAGTGGGGCTGTTCCATTCAGGTGAACCTTTCTCTGCAGGGAAAACCTTTTACAGGCAAATAACTAACAAGAGAAAATACTTTGAATAGCATAGTATATGTTTCTGCAAAAGCCTCATGGGCACATTGTTTTATTAAAAAAAAGAAAAAAAAAACCTTTCTTCTAGACATACAGTATGTTAATCTCATACAAACTCTTTAGATATTGCAGTCCAAGGAAGGCGCTACATTCTACTGAAACACAAACCATGAGGACGCCATGCAGGTTTAGACAGCGTGTGAATAATAGGAAGGCATCGCGTTGAGCACAATCACATCAGTTCACACTCAGAAGTCTGCTCGCTGACATGCCTTCCACCGAAGGGCTGTAGGGTGTGTGTGTGTGTGTGTGTGTGTGTGTGTGTGTGTGTGTGTGTGTGTGCGTGTGCGTGTGTGTCTGTGTGTGTGTGTGTGTGCGTGTGTGTGTGTGTGCGTGTGTGTGTGTGTGTGTACGTGTGTCACTTTGTGCAAATGTGGCCGACAGTACTGTGTGTGTGTGTGTTCCGGTTATTAATCTCAGGGACAGTAAATTTCATTTGCGGGGGCACGCCAAAATTAACCAGGCAGAACTGAGATGAGGGCTAAATTACACAACGAATGCAAATGATTTATGGTAATTAGGCTGCAATCGACAGCCCAACCAGGGCTGAGCAGGAAGTCGAGATCCACCTGTCCATAAACTCATACATACAAATGGCTCCGCGTGGACACAAGCGTTTACAGAGCACTCAGACACACAACAGCCCATTACAGGAGCCTAATGGAGAGACTCTCACACACACAACACTAACACACATTTATTTAACATTGTGCAGCTCCAGCCGTGGACGTGCTGACAGGGAGGACTCCGTCAAGGACTCACCCAGAGGGAACGCAGAGCAATGTTCTGGAATGATGCCTCCCTGTGCATAGCATGATGTACACAGTCAATTACTGTTTATTAGTCATACATGAGAGATAAAGAACGGCGAGAAGACACGAGAGAAGGACTGAGAGACAGTAGAGTCTTATGCCGGGCAAAATATGGATACACATTATGCTTGTGCTTTTGTAAAGGTGGACAATTATATCTCTTCACGCGCACACACACACACTCATGCATGCACGCACGCCACGCACACACGCATACGCACACACACGCGCGCACACACACACACACACACACACACAGACACACACTCCCCCCCCCCCCATCATATCGCTGACCTTGCATGGATACACTTCCATGAGAACAGGATGTGGATGCAGCCCGGCTGCACTTTGCTTCACAATAAGAGCGTTACCCCGACAGCATGAGCAGTGGCTTAACAGCAAACACACGCACCAATGTTCAAAACTAATTGCCATTCATCCTAATTTCAAGGCAAAGAAACAACAGACACAAACACACACACACACACACCAACAAACACAGAGTCACACACACACCAACAAACACAGAGTCACACACACACACACACACACACACACACACACACACACACACCAACAAACACAGTCACACACACACACACACACCAACAAACACAGAGTCACACACACACACACACACACACACACACACACACACACACACACACACACACACACACACCAACAAACACAGAGTCACACACACACACACATACACCCACCCACACACACACACACACACACACACACACACACAACAAGAACAAATAAGGGCGGTGGACGTTTTAAACAGATGCGTTAGCGTTAGCAGTAGCGCGGCCCTGCACTTGTTTAGCCATGTAACTCAATTTGAAATGCTAGCGGCGCCGCGGGCTCTGGGGCATGCTACACTGGGCCACCTTCATCAGCTCTGCTTTCTGCCAATTTAACTCCATTGTCTGAGAGCAGAGTGTCGGGCGTCGGCCCGGCATTTCATACACACTGAATAAAATTAATTGGAAAATTTGGGGCAGAAATAATTTGGGTGTCGCATACATTTGCATTGCAGATGAGGAGGGGGAGGAGGGGGAGGAGGAGGAGGAGGAGGAGGGGGTGGAGGACGAAGAGGAGGAAGAGTGTTGTGTAATGCAATACAGATAGTATGTGTGTGACCGGGTAACAAGAGTAAGAGTTTTAGGGAGTTGCTTCACTTGTGACTTTGTAAGCCAGTGTGTGTGTGTGTGTGTGTGTGTGTGTGTGTGTGTGTGTGTGTGTGTGTGTGTGCGTGTGTGTGTGTGTGTGTGTGTGTGAGTATGCGTGCATGTCTGTACCCGCGTGCGTGTGTGTGTGTGTGTGTGTGTATAATTGCCAACATAAATGCTAATAGCTTTTACTGCTATCACTACGATCAGTCATCAAAGTAGATGTATAGGACATGGATGAGGCAGTCTGGGGGATGAGGGGAAAGGATGCCACAGAATGCAGTCATTAAATTCTTCATGTCTGAAATGACATACATTCTATCAAACAATATAAAGGCGCTTAGCAGACGCTTTTGTCCAAAGCGACTTACAATAGGTTCATTGGTGGGGTTAGACATGTGGACAGTTGGAGGAGGAGGATCGAGGGAATCGAACCGCCGACCCTACGAAGGCAGTATGAGTGCAGCTTGCAATGGAGATTTTATTTGTAATCTCAATTTGATATGTTAAGAGACATCTGTAATGTCATGTAAAATATGATCAGGCATACATCTGATTCTGTCAA
>JAXIVH010000666.1:22500-25000 GCA_036785325.1 Urophycis tenuis
CTCAGGGAGGGAAGGATGTGGGGGAAAGGGGAAAGGGGATAGGTACAGGGTTTGTGTCAGGGATAGGTGGAGGGATAGAGTTATAGATGGCTTTGGGTTGAGATTATTTGAGACTAGGGACGGTGCAAAGTAATACACGTCCGTATCAAATGCTACAGGTGACTGCTGGGCTCCTCCAGACCAAGGACACAGGGCTGAACATATTGGTACCTGGGTTAGTGCCAAAGGTTGTTCAGTGCGTGTGCTGACGGCTGGTTTCTGACCTGTGCACATTGATTACTCAGAGCTCTGCCAGCCCCATTGTCCAATCAGTCTGACCGGCCAGGTGAGCCCGCTTACAGCAGCTATCATCCACACACACACTCACAATCTACATAATGGTATGAACATTACCAGAATGAGTCCAGAGAGTCTGTGAGTCTGTGTCTTCAGCAGTCCCTGGCCGAGTTGGAAAAGGAAACGTAGCAGTCCCAAACTAAAACCAGGGTCTGGGTTAAGGTTAGGGACAGGGTCAGGACCAGGTCAGGGATATCCTCCTGACATGTGCTGAGTCTCAGGGTTTCTTTGGGGTTTGTGTAAAGTAGCGAGGAGGTGTGAGTGCCCCCAGAGGTCGGTCTGGGGGTGTCGGGGTGATGGAGGTCCCTCCAGAGCCCCCTGCAGGCAGAGCAGCCCTCCAGAGGGCCCTCCAGAGCCCCCTGCAGGCAGCAGAGCAGCCCTCCAGAGCCCCCTCTAGAGCCCCCTGCAGGCAGCAGAGCAGCGCTCCGTTACAGAGGTCCCTCCAGAGCCCCCTGCAGGCAGCAGAGCAGCGCTCCAGAGGGCCCTCCAGAGCCCTCTGCAGGCAGCAGAGCAGCCCTCCAGAGGGCCCTCCAGAGCCCCCTGCAGGCAGCAGAGCAGCGCTCCGGTCCAGTGACCGTCAGCCCCACAGCGCAGGGGCGGGCCACTCGGCCCCCTGGAGCCACGCCCTGCCTCTCCATAAAGTACACGTAGTTAACCCTCCGCTTCACACTAACACGTAGTTAACCCTCCGCTTCACACTAACACGTAGTTAACCCTCCGCTTCACACTAACACGTAGTTAACCCTCCGCTTCACACTAACACGTAGTTAACCCTCCGCTTCACACTAACACGTAGTTAACCCTCCGCTTCACACTAACACGTAGTTAACCCTCCGCTTCACACTAATACGTAGTTAACCCTCCGCTTCACACTAAGCACTCCCACGGGATGCTCTCCAAACAAGATGTACCCCCAGGCAGGGGGGGGGGGTTGAATCATTTATAAAGCAGACGAAAGAGGTATGCCAAAAACACTGCTTTTTTTGCAAGGATTGTGTCCAATTAAATGGGATACAAATTCCTCAGTAGATGATTTTGGAAGGTTGGGAGCTGTTGGTCACACTCTGACTTCCCTGGACCAGCAGTGAGACCCTCATTCAGGCCCAGAATGAACACTACAAGGCCCACAGAAACACACAATGCTGCCTGTCTGCTGCAGTAAATAACCCAATAGTCTCATCCTATATAGAAATTACAAGATGTTTAATATCTTGTATGTTCAGGAGCTCATGAATGCTGCAGTATGGTGCAGTGCTGGCATGTGCTCGGTATATATATATATATATATATATATATACATATATATATATATATAAATAGGTGCATGACCGCAGGTGCATGACCGCATGTGTGTTTGCATGTGTCGGCAGTGTGTGCATGGGTGCGTGGGTGTGCGTACGTGCGTGCATGCGTGCGTGCGTGTGTGTGCCTGTGTCTGTGTCTGTGTGTGTGTGTGTGCGTGCGTGCGTGCATGCGTGCGTGCGTGTGTGTGAGTGTCCATGTGCGTGTGTGTGTGTGTGTGTGTGTGCATGCGTGCGCGTGCGTGTGTGTGTGTGTGTAAACAGGGTTCAGAGTAAGGTAGGCAGTACCAGCCTGGGCCCGGGGCTGAAGGATTGAACTTAAATATCACTCAGATGGGTTCGGGGTCGCCGCGGGGTAATTCAACACGAGGCTTGTTTGACGCAAACACGGCAACACACGCACACACACACACACGCACACACACACACACCACACACACACACACACACACACACACACACACACACACAGGCATCGTGATCACGCCGCGATCCATTTCACATCCATTTCGTCAATTTCGCGGATGGCACCGCACGCCAGCGTGCAGACAAGCTCCGGCACGGGCCAATCAGAGCTCACCTGCAGCGCGGCGCCGCCGAGCCTCACGCGCCCACCGCGTCCACCGCGTCCGTCCTGACAGGCCGAGACGCCTCGCCATCCACAGCTCAGTTCAATGTCTCGGGGTGTATTGTGTAATCCGAGCTGCTTCTGCCCTCTGTTGCACTCCTGAGCAAGCAGTCAATGTGCCCTCATTTTCACTTTCACTGCTATCCACTTCACTCGCTTGTACAAGAGTGTGTGTGTGTGTGTGTGTGTGTGTGTGTGTGTGTGTGTGTGTGTGTGTGTGTGTGTGTGTGTGTGC
>JAXIVH010000666.1:32500-57297 GCA_036785325.1 Urophycis tenuis
AGGATTCATTACATCAACGTACAAAGAAGAAGAGCTCTATCTGGCTGTATGACGCCGGCCGTATGGACAGAAGCCTCCATCACGCCGCGGGAGCCTAACTGCATGTGACGGCGCCGCCGCCTCAGAAGGCCTGGGAGGTGTCTATCAGTGGGGCGTCGCCCTGGTCCTTTATCAGCACCACGTAATGGGATTCTGAACGCCGTGTGACACAACACAACAGCACGGCGCCCACAGAAGAATACACGCCAGAGGAACTGAACACGCAGGGTGGGGTAATGGGTATGAGGAATGATGAAAATCCATATTCACGTTGCCGCAAAGAGAGAGCCCTAGAGAGAGAGAGAGAGAGAGAGAGAGAGAGAGAGAGAGAGAGAGAGAGAGAGAGAGAGAAAGGAGGAGAGAGAGGGGGAGAGAGAGAAAGGAGGAGAGAGAGAGACAGAGACAGAGAGATAGAGACAGAGGGGGGGAGAGAGAGAAAGGAGGAGAGAGAGACAGAGAGAGAGAGAGAGAGAGAGAGAGAGAGGGGGGAAGAGAGAGAAAGAGGGGGAGAGAGAGAGAAAGGAGGAGATGGAGAGGGGAATGAGTGAGAGAGTTAGAGAAGGCATCGTATTAACTCACCAAGGACCCTCTGCTGAGGTAAATCCAGCGGGCTGGGAGATAAAGGTATTGACGCCATGCCAATGAGGTGGAGGTGGAAACACACAGACCCTCACACACACGTTTACACACCCAGTCTGCTGAGCACAGACTGCAGTCCTGGCTCCTATTATCTGTGAAACACACACACACACACACAAACACCCCAGATGTATGCATTTACAAAAAAAAAGCCTGGATTAAAAACCAGTTGACAAAAATGTAATGTAGGAAAAAAATCACTCCAATGTTAACATTCTCAAGTCTCAAGTCAATAACAAGTCTCTCTCTCTCTCTCTCTCTCTCTCTCTCTCACACACAGCTCACACACACACACACACACACACAGAGCAGTGACGCATACGTGGGAGAAACAAAGTAAACAGCAATATCTGCACAAACATAACACATTCTCAATGTATCTATAGTGAACTATAAAAGACCACCTCACGTAAACAGTCCTACAGGAACGAGGAGCGAGGTCCATCAGCCTTACCTCTCCCACACCACCGACGTCCTCCTCAGCAGAAGGAGCAGGGGGGCGTTCTCCACAGATTCTGGGTGTTCATTGAAGACCCGCCACCGAGCCCCGCGTGGTCCGGGCCCCGCGTGGTCCGGGCCCCGAGTGGTCCGAGCCCCGCGTGGTCCGGGCCCCGCGTGGTCCGGGCCCGGCGTGGTCCGAGCCCCGCGTGGTCCGAGCCCCGCGTGGTCCGGGCCCCGCGTGGACCAAGTGGACCAAGCTGGACCACAGAGAGGACGGCAGCACTCGGACAGCACAGCGCAGAGCCCATCAAACATGATGCTCATGTTTCCCTGAGACCATCTGACCGTCGGCGTGCCTTCCTGGAATGCGGCCTGCAGGTGCATTAAAGTATTCGTGGTTCATGAGCAGAAAAAAGAAAAGCAAGAAGACACGAACAAGACTTCATCTGACAGAATTACGCGGCAAAGTGACACCAATAAGTGTTGTAACACCGGGAAGTCGAACCAAGTCTGATATCATTTATCTAAGATTCTGTTTCATCCTTGAATACATGATCCTCAAAAACACACAGGCACTCATTCACACACACACACACACACACCCAGCGTGCACACACACACATGCACACGCACACACACACGCAGTGAAGACGACATTGATAATAAAGTGCTGTCCAGATGTGCACACAGCTGGCTAAGCATGTGCTCTGAGAGAAATCCACACATCACAAACAACGCAGGTGAGGAGAGTTGACACAGTGAGGCACATGAACCCAAACAAAGCCTCACAATTAATTAAACACACTGGCGGGCGCACACACACACACACACACACAAACACACACACACACACACGTTCCCCCCGGAGGGGACGAGACAGACGTTGAGAACAGCACGGTGAATATCAAAAATAATATTCTACTTTGCTGCACAGTAACAGCTCAATATACGTGTATCCGTGTGCATGCGTCTGTCCCTCTGAGGACTCCACCTGCTCCGACCGCTCCGTCAGTCGCCGGGTGAAGAGTCTGCTGGGCTGTCGTCGAGGCAACCATGGAGCCGCTCCACCCTCCTGACTCACGTCCATCAGCCGGCAGGTCAGCCTGCAGGTGGAGCCCACCTGCACCACCTGGAGGAGAACACCCCCCTCGGCAGGATTACCCCCCCCCCCCCCGGCCCCACACACGGGCTGCGTGTTCCGGAACCCCGCCAACCCCCTGGAGGTCCAACACCACCGGCCCTTGTGGGGGAGCGGGCCCACCATGATGAGGAGGAAGATGAGGCTGCGTTGTTCAACTGCACTGTCATGGTGCATTGTATGGTGTAATGGTGCATACTGAGTCCGACTAGGGTGGAGGTGTTGAGAAGGTGTTTCCATGTGAGAATGAACACGTGTGGAAAACCATTATGAACAACTTGTTATTTAAAACAAATTGAAGGGTTTAAAAATGTATGTGTACTGGGGAACCCCTGGGTCCCCACTCATGATCATGCAGTCCATCCAGGGAGAAGAACCTGTGTGTGTGTGTGTGTGTGTGTGTGTGTGTGTGTGTGTGTGTGTGTGTGTGTGTGTGTGTGTGTGTGTGTGTGTGTGTGTGTGTGTGTGTCTGTGTGTGTGTGTGTGCGTGTGTGTGTGTGTGTGCCTGTGTGTGCGTGTGTGTGTGTGTGTGTGTGTGTGTCTGTGTGTGTGTGTGTGCGTGTGTGTGTGTGTGTGCCTGTGTGTGCGTGTGTGTGTGTGTGTGTTACGGCACCACCACTACCTGTCTGAACAGGCTGTGAGGAGCATGCAGGTGACCCAGGAGGTGCAGAGCAGGGGAGGGGCTGCTGGTGACCCTCCTGTCCTTCCTGTGCGTCTCCAGCAGGAGCAGCAGCACGGAGCAGGAGGTTTTCCCTGCAGACCCTGTGTGTGTGTGTGTGTGTGTGTGTGCGTGTGCGTGTGTGTGTGTGTGTGTGCGTGTATCTGCGTGTGTGTGTGTGCGTGCGCGCGTGCGTGCGTGCATGCGTGTGCGTGTGTCCTTCGGCATGGCGGGGAACATGGCCGCCAGAAGGTGGACAGACAGCTGGACGGGCATGTCCCCTACACAGACAGCGTCTGCTCGGGTCAGGGTCAGGGTCAGCAAGAGGAGGAAGGCCGAGGAAGAGGAGTATCGGGGGAGTTTGAGCATTGTGTGTGTGTGTACATGCACACTGTCTGCACGCGAGCAGTGCTACAGCTGTGTTTGGGATTGCGTGATGCGCACGGCAACCATGTGGCCAATGAGAACTCCCTGAGTCTCAGAGGCCACCTCAAAAGCACCCGGTGAGCCACTCCCACTGTGGCTACAACCAATAGGAAGCTCCCATTGTAGTCACGTGTCATAGCTTCATCCAGGGAATCAGAGTGACTCGCTATGAATAGCAAGCCTCATCGAATGTGCAAATGTCTTGAGAACTGTGTGCAATGTTCAAGGTGTGTACGAAAGAACAGTTTAAAAAGTACTTGTGAATCCCCCAAGGTCAGTGGGTGAATTCAATATCAGCTGGTCTCTCTGTTAACCAAACTTAGTGCCTTCCCACCTGATGAATTTAATATTCCAGCCTGAGTGGTTTGGATAATAAGGTGTGCAGAGCTTGAGGAATGTACTGACGTAAATGGAAGGCATTTTAATTATTAGAACCTAGAGGACACATTGGTAGAGAATAAGCCTCCCTCCTACAATGCCACTCAGCACACTTAGCTGTTACTCATCTCAATAAACCACACAGATCATTTGACCTATGCTGGAATGTTTCATATTTTTTCCATTATCTTTTGTTTTGCATATATTATTTGCTTGAGAAATGGGACATTGACATTTACCACAATCCTTGCAGACAAAAAGCATAATTGATGAAGCGAATAATGAAATGAATGAAGTGGGAATAAAAAAGTAGTTTACGTAAGGTTTGTGAAATCATTCTTCGAAAAATGACAATGCATCGCCGGAAATATACAATCTTTAGAAGATATTTGTCAATATCTCTGAGTCATTGGGGAATAGATGTGCTCTACAGATTCCCAGGAAAGTAATCTTGCTTCGATATTATTCATCCCAGTGTGAATATACACTTGTTCCCCACCAATCAGGCAGAGGTCCCTGACTCTCTCATTCCCCCTCAACTAATCAGTATGCCGTTCTGTGGGACCACGCCTCATTACTCCCTCCAACCAATCAGCATGCTGCTCTGTGGGGCCGCGCCTCATCCCCTCCTCCAGCCAATCACTACGGTGTTCTGTGGAGTCTTGCTGCAAGAAGGAAAAGGCTTCCAAAGATTCCAGGAAATGAACGGGAGCAAGGAGGGAAGGGAGGAAGCAGTGAGGTTTCTTCCCATCAGGGTGAAGACACGTCACAGAGAAGCTTCAGTACAACTTCAAAACACAACTTTGTGGAATGAAAAGGAAACACGTGGGAGTCAACAACGTGCTCTCGATTCCTTTGTATGTCTTGCCATGTGAAGGAATTGACAATAAAGCAACTTTGACTTTGACTTTTGAACATCAAACCACCCTCCAGTACTCCTACAGGCCGACTGAACTACTCGACGCAGGAAGTCAGTAGGAAGTCAAACTGCGCTTCAATGTCAATTGCATGTGGAGGGGGTGACCCCTTCCCTGGTGTGATCTACACTACCCCCCCCCCCCCCCCCCCCCACACACACACACACACACAAACCAGGAGAGCAGTCCGCACTGCCCCCCATGAGTCCTGATGAGATGTTCTGGTTCGGTCCAGGCTCAGCAGTAATGGATCTCACGTCGCCATCTATCTCAATTACAGGCGTTGATGGAGAGCTCCAACATACCGGACGCCTCAAATCTCAGCTGGAAGCCGCTTAGCCGGCTGAAAGCACTGCAGCTAAATGGGACTGAGGAGCGGCAGGCTGGCGTGCAAGGTCAAGGGGCCGCGCACGCAGAGGGGCGGATTACAACGCTGTTAGATCTGCTCTGTATCACGCTAGATCTGCTCTGTATCACGCTAGATCTGCTCTGTATCACGTTAGATCTGCTCTGTATCACGCTAGATCCGCTCTGTATCACGCTAGATCTGCTCTGTATCACGCTAGATCTGCTCTGTATCACGCTAGATCCGCTCTGTATCACGCTAGATCTGCTCTGTATCACGTTAGATCTGCTCTGTTTCACGCTAGATCTGCTCTGTATCACGTTAGATCTGCTCTGTATCACGCTAGATCTGCTCTGTATCACGCTAGATCTGCTCTGTATCACGCTAGATCTGCTCTGTATCACGCTAGATCTGCTCTGTATCACATTAGATCTGCTCTGTATCACGCTAGATCTGCTTTGTATCACGTTAGATCTGCTCTGTATCACGCTAGATCTGCTCTGTATCACGTTAGATCTGCTCTGTATCACACTAGATCTGCTCTGTATCACGCTAGATCTGCTCTGTATCACGTTAGATCTGCTCTGTATCACACTAGATCTGCTCTGTATCACGCTAGATCTGCTCTGTATCACACTAGATCTGCTCTGTATCACGCTAGATCTGCTCTGTATCACGTTAGATCTGCTCTGTATCACACTAGATCTGCTCTGTATCACGCTAGATCTGCTCTGTATCACGCTAGATCTGCTCTGTATCACACTAGATCAACGTCTTTTCCGATTACGTCGACCTGCGAGTCGGCATGTGATGGATGAGTCTCTGTCTCTCTACATCTCTCCATCTCTCTCTGTCTCTCTCCATCTCTGTCTGTCTCTCTCCATCTCTGTCTGTCTATCTCCATCTCTCTCTGTCTCTCTACATCTCTCAATTTCTTTCTTTCTCTTTTTCTTAAGCACACTCTGCACATGTGCCCTCGTGTACATACAAACACAGGCACATGAGCACAGACTGACACACAACCATAACCCCACACACACACACACACACACATCCACACACACACACACACACACACACACACACACACACACACACATCCACACACACACACACACACACACACACACACACGTCGTAGGCGTGTCGTGGCAGACGCCTGGGCTCTGGTGTGAACAGCGGGAGCTAAGACGGCATCAAATAAAACTATTTTGGTTATTTTCGTCTTGCATTTTGTTTCCCAAAACCGTTGTCGCTGTTCATTTTGTCAGAAGTTATGTGGACAGCTCAGAAACATGGAGTCATAATCGTCTTCCTCCACCCTGCCACTCTGATCTCACATCGTATGGACAGATAAGACCGCTGCCCCCTACCTCCACCCAGACACACACGTCTAGACACGTTGACACGAACAGCCCACACACACACATACACACACACACACACACACACACATCTATACTATGGACACACACCCACCCAGAGATATTTCTACACCACCCACACCATCATCCATACTCACCCATCATACACACTAACACACCACCCTTATCATCGAAAACGCAAACACATCTGTGCACACACACACACAAACCCATCTATACAAATACAAACCCATGCACATATACACAAAAACACACACACACACACAAATAGTTTGTCTTTATGGATTGTGTCTGCACTAATTTCCTCCCCATTTCCCTTCCATCCCTTTCTGTCTCTATTCCCCTCTCTGTCCCAGCGTCTCTCTCTCTCTCTCTCTCTCTCTCTCTCTCTCTCTCTCTCTCTCTCTCTCTCTCTCTCTCTCTCTCTCTCTCTCTCTCTCTCTCTCTCTCTCTCTCTCTCTCTCTCTCTCTCTCTCTCTCTCTCTCTCTCTCTCTCTCTCTCTCTCTCTCTCTCTGGTGGCCTGAGCCTGCAGGTTGGGGGTCTGGCTAACCAGCCATGTCTAATGGTAAACAGCCCACTCAAACTGCAGGGAGGGCAGCTTCAAAAGAAGAGCGCCAAAACCCCAAAGGTATCAACACACACACACACACACACACACACACACACACACACACACACACACACACACACGCACACACTTCCACTGCGTGGCGTTCACATACACACAGATGAAGATGTATACCATATCCACCATGCCTCCCATGTTACTCTCACCCCGAACACAAACACAGGCGTAAATAGCGAAGCATTTCAAATCATAATTAGCTGGTCTATTTAATGTTCTGCCGCTCGTATTCCCCTCTCCCTCGGTTTCTCCCTTCTAGTTTGTCCCTTTGTTTTCTCATTTGTTGAGCTTGTTTATGAGCACTTTGTTCTCATGTTTCCCCCCGTTGTGTCAGAACACTCCCTCAGCCTGGCTGCTGAATAATAACCATGCAGCCTGATGTGTGTGTGCGTCTCCCCCCCTCTCTCCCCATTTCTCTCTCTCCCCCTCTCTCTCTCTCAAAATGATGCAATCAAGACACAACTCAACAGCCTCTTCATTACGCAGGGCGACTGGAGGATGTCTGTGTGTGTGTGTGTGTGTGTGTGTGTGTCTGGTGTGTGTGTGTGTGTGTGTCTGGTGGGTGTGTGTGCGTGTGTGTGTGTGTGTGTGTGTGTGTGTGTGTGTGTGTGTCTGGTGGGTGTGTGGGGGTCTGTGAGCCGCAGACACATTTGGGCTTTCCATACCATGGCGACCGTAACTAAGTAAGCAGGCTTTGACAGAGGCTGTTATACCAGATGTCAAGATGGCCATGGTTTGTTTTTTTTTTCTTTTTAAATGTCACCGAATATAATATGGAGGTTCTGAATATTTTGCAGATTAGAATGTCACAGGATGCTGCGTTTATTATTTATTTAATTCAGACTGAAATATGATGCAAGTAACAAGGGAATGAATGGAAATAATCTCTTTCACAGCCAAAGATCCCATAATAAAGACCTCTACACATTACAGTGTGTGTGTGTGTGTGTGTGTGTGTGTGTGTGTGTGTGTGTGTGTGTGTGTGCTAGGTCTGTCAGCAGCGTTGCCTGCCTTGTGCAAGCCCCTCCCACCTGATGACATCACTTGATGTTGACTTCACCCCTGGGCTCGTTTGCTGTTGTTGTTTTTTAAGCAATGAGATCTGAGCTCATCTGAAGTGGATAGCTGACCTGGAACACACACACATCACTTTGAAATGAGGCTCCATGAGGCTCCGTAACACGTTTCTATTGACTTCTCTCTGTCTGCCAGCGTACACATCACGTCATCAACGCCTCCCAGGCCACCTGACCACCTGACCCCTCCCTTGTCTCCCATGGCGAGCAGAAGCCAGGTCAGGGGTCGGCCCAGTAATCCAGACCCCAGGGGGACCAGCCCCGGACCCCGGAGACAGAAGACTTCACACGCTGCGGCAGTCAGTTGCTGTTATCCACACGCCGGACGCCTGCAGAATGCGTCTGTCGCCGAGACAAACTCATTTAGGTGACTCTGAAGGAACTACTGGGAGCTCACAATGGCAGCTGAGAGAGAGAGAGAGAGAGAGAGAGAGAGAGAGAGAGAGAGAGAGACAGAGAGAGAGAGAGAAGAGAGAGAGAGAGAGAGAGAGAGAGAGAGAGAGAGAGAGAGAGAGAGAGACACACAGAGAGAGAAGAGAGCGACGCAGCGAGTGCAAGGAAGATAATAAACACATAAAACACATAGAAAAGGGATAAACAACCCGATAGAAATAAGTTGACAGACACATTTAACAAAGCGTTGCAGTACTGAGGCTGCTGCCACACACAGTCATAAAAACACCACTGCTGGAATAACAGCGGTGGGAATTTAAAACCAGGTAACGGTGGTACTGTTAGGATATTGATGATGGACAACCCTGCGTCAGATGGATAATTAATAGCTCGTGTACAACAGGGTCACCCTGCCATCAGCCCCCCCCACCACCAAACACGCCTCATTCAAGCTTGTGATCAATAAATGACGGGCTGCAAGCGAGGCAGCGACTGAGGGTCCATCTTCTGACCATTACGCACGCACGGCCGTGTCTCCGACACCCATAAGGTAACCCTCTGGTCAATAATGCATGGAGGGACGGTCCGAAGGGTTTGTTTGCCTCTGCGTGTCAGGGGGAGCCCCAATAACCCCCCGCGCCTCAATCAATTATTTATCGGCTGGCCGTGTGAACGGCCCCTCGCTGCCGCCACCACGCAGGTTAATTGGCTGTTAGCCTGCTAGCCTACGGTTCCCGACCGATCCACTAATCGTCCGGCCCAGAGGTCTTTGGGTCAGGCCGGGGGGGGGGGGGGGGGGTCAGCGCACCGGTCACTTCAACATACGGAGGGGACTTCACATCGGAGAGCTCATTTAGAACGTTATTTCATCGCAGATCATCGTCATCCGTATCCTCGCCTGAGGGCCGTTTCTAAGAAAAGCAACATTGTGCTTCTTAATAAATACAGTGGCGGAGATAGCAGAGCAAGATGCCATATGGTGACAAATGATTCTGAAACATCTGCAACACCTGCTATTTATATATTAATTCACTCGTGTGCTTACGTGAAGGTGATAAACATGTTTGTGAAAAGGGATTCTGCAATAAAAGCGTGCTTGACTCAACATCTAATGATGATTGGTTCAAAACACTTCTCCTGATGCTTGAATTAACTTCAGTCCCATTGGAAACGCAGAACAACACAGGGAAATTCTAATTCTATTCACCTCTCAATTTACGTTATTATTTGATTGTGCAACGTGCATGAAGAAATTTATAATTGCTTGCCACATGCCTGGAGATGTATTATTTTGTTCAAGAAAGGTAATTCTTTCCATATGTTGGGAGAACTTTGTTGAACTTTCTAATTGTTCAACGGTGAAGCCTTCAACTCAAATTATGCCACATTTTGCCGGCCGGGGAACCAGAAGAAGCGCGGTTGCAAAGTCATTTCATTGAGTTAATTGCTTTCCACACGGAACAACACGGCTTTCAAGTATGATGGAGGACATGTACGTAATGAAAACACCAAACAAAGAATGATAAAACACAAGCAGGCCGCTGGGCACCCGTGACCCTTGACCTCTCCACATCTCCATCCCGTTCATCGGGTGAATCAGTCAATGCTAACCAAGGAGCACATTGTGGACTCACACCAGGAGGACCCGGCCCTGTTACCATGCTCCCAACAGGAGGATGGAGCTTAGCCCCTCCCACTTCACGCTTCCCTTCAAGCTGTCCAATAGGAGGCGGCGATGCTCTGGAGCGATGACAATGCTGTCGAAGAGGTGATAATAGGCGAGTTTCAGATCGTTTGCATTTGCGCATTTGTTGCCACGAGAAGTGAGAAGATCCGGCGGAACTCGTCATAATCACGTCAAGTTCCCGTCTGGTCAAGGCGGACACAGGTGAACTTCTCGTCAACAAGGATGGCACACGAAGTGGCGCTTGCGTTCTTCGTAGCAGACGAGTTTGAGGCATTGGATTTCCCCTTATTGATGCAGGCTGAGGAGCAAAGGTGATGAATTTTCTGAATGCACAATGACTTGGTTATGTGGAGAAATGTGTAAATAAAATAAAAAATACATGAGTGATGAAGTGAAAGTTCACAAAATCGTCTCTTTTTAATATGCATAGTTTGGGAGAGGGCACCAGGCACGCCTCTCTGAAAGGAGTTATGTCACTTCTCACGAGGGGAATTTAGTTTAAAATTTAGAGTTGAGGGGATGTTGAGGGGAGTGTCTTATGTCCGCACTTGCTCGTGAGCAAATGCCCAAAAAAGCAGGCGGAAGTTGTTTTCCTGAAACCACGCGAGCTTTGAAAGCCAGGTGACTCATCGCATCGGAAGTGTATCACAGGTATTTCTGACGTTTTCATCCCAGAATGCATTCTGACGCATGGCAAACGAAGCCGCATGCCTCATCTGAAACTCGCCTATTGTTCCCAGCAGAAGCTCCGCCCTTTTGAAGACCACGCCCTCTGTGATTCGGTCTTAAGAGAGGGAGCAAGGCGTGCCAAGAGGCCCTGAACCAAGACGGATGACGGATCTCTTAACACTGGTTTGTATCCCATGACTTTGAGGAGAACAAGGGAACATGGCAGTCATCATTTGTAACATATAACATTTGTAACAAACATATATGTAATAATGAGTGGTCTCTTTCTCACACACACACACACACACACACACCTCAATGGCTAATCGGCTCTCAAGTTCCCCTGTGTCTGTCCCCATGGTAACGGCTCACATCAATGACCTGAAGCCCAAAAAGTCGAAGTAACAAAAGTTTGACTCAAAGTGTTTTTCCTAAACTTTAAGAAAAAAACATCTTGTTTCCTTTTCGCACATTGAGAATTTCATGGCAAAACCCAATTAGATGTGATGTAATTGGGCCCTAGTGTGTTCATACGTGTTCCTGCAGAGTGTTGTCATGGCAGAAACAGCAAGGTTACAGCCACCCCCATTGTTGGCTCTATTTACTGCATCTTAACACCTTGAATAGAGAATAAAGTCCGTTGTTCCCCACTGAAGCTCTTTCCCAGTTCCAGAGTTTGAAAAGGGGCCATGGAATGCTGCGCTGTACACACAGATGCAGTTGGCTCCCCGAAGACTTCCTTATGTAATAATGGTTACAGTCTGTGCCGCTGTATGTCACAAGATAGCAAAACTCTTTGAGAGAGCAGAGGGATAGCCACCACCAACAGAGATGGAGGTTAAGCACCGCAACACTACGGTCCTCCCCGCCGTGGCTCCTGTCTGCAGCCCAGAGGAGACCTCCAGGAAGTGTGTCTCCAGTCCACTAGGTGTTCACAAGTGGCTGGAGTCACGCAACACACACACATTACCGCAGGGAGTCGAACCAAATGCCCCCCACAGAAACAGGACCGTCCGCCAAGAGGCAATCTCTCACACACACACTGAACTGTATCAGCCCTCCGCCGCCACGCCCGCGGCCAGGGCGCCTGGCAACCAAGAAGGCAAAAGAGGGCACTGCTTTTGTGAGTGTGAACCCCATCCCCAATGTGTGTGTGTGTGTGTGTGTGTGTGTGTGTGTGTGTGTGTGTGTGTGTGTGTGTGTGTGTGTGTGTGTGTGTGTGTGTGTGTTGCCTCAATTCACAAACTAGTCGCTGCAAAGCGGCTTGTTCTTTACACCTGAACAAGTGTGTACATACCGTCAATAAAACAATTTAAAAAAAAAAATGATACTGACATAGATTCCCTTCAGTACCGATAGATAAATACCTGCAGAATAGAAGTCTGAAATTTGATTTGAGATCAAATGATGGGAGCACGCATGTTGAACAACTTTCAAGGAGAACCTTGAGGCTACGTGTAGAAGGTTGCCAAGTCCTCCGAGTATCTTTGACAAAGGAGAGCACAATAAAACACACAGCTCAGAACGCTTCTGAACATCCATCTGCAAAGCTGGCATCACATGTCACCATCCAAGATCCCATCACCAGGAAATTCCATAATGGCCCAGAATGACTTGAATTAGCTGATTATATCCATCAACTGCGGCAAAATGGGAAAGTATGGTCCCAGCAATTTCAATAATAAAGCTTAAAAAGTGAACGCTCTCACAATTGGATTACAGCAACACGGCCTGGAGCACTGACACAGCCCATAAATAGCCCAGCGTAAATCCACTGTGGAGAATCCACCATTATACAGGGAGAAGAATGAGGCTCCAGGAACAGCGGAAATTAAAAATAAAATACAGTTGGTGGAACCAAAGTCCCAGAAGAAGAAAAGGTACAGTTGAAGAAGCTGATATATGAAGTACAACATGAGAACATTTCCTGAGCAAAAAAAAGTTACGAGACTAGAAAAAAAAATTTTTTAAAGGAACCAGGAGGTAGTTTTTGTTGAGTGTTTTTAAGATCCCGTCTCAAACGGTAAGACTGGTTTCATTTGAGCGGCTGCAGCAGCGTGCTGCTGGTTCAGCATGGTGCCCAGGGTGGAGTGTGAGAGAGGACAGCCGCTCAGATCCCAGTGATTTATTTACATTTGGTTTAAGGAATGTGCCTGTGCCCATTTTTACAGGGCTAAGATAGGTAGTTAAAAACAGATCCTCGAGTTACAGGAATGAGGGGGGAAAAAGAAAAAAAAAAGGAGTATATACATTCAATTTTGCAGTAAAGTACAATTAGGTTTAACTTAAGTTCCAACAGTCTAAAGAAAGCAGCTCCAAATAAAATGACCACACACCAAGACATACCTGGTGTATTTATATTTAAATGGCTGGCTGTATAAAAATATAAATATTGGGGCACAAAAAAGGATTACAATAATGATGGGAATCATAATTCAAATGATATGAATCGTTTTAGTAATCATTGAAGTCAGTCAATAGTATCTTAATGCATTAAACCTGGTGTGAGAAATTGACAGTAGTAGCTAAATATCTATCTCCATCTATCATTTTCCAAAATTCTCTATTTGGTATAATTTTTTTTTTGAATTTAATAAGTTCTGAACATTTATTTCACTGTTTGGTAGAAAATATGTTACCGTTTCAAATAAAAAGCACAATCCCAGAAATACATAATCATCTGAATTCAACCAGAGAAAAAAAAAGGTGTTTCGAGTAAATTATTCAACTTAAATTATTAAATTACCGTTGACCATCTGTCCCTCCCCTCTCTGAGCTTTCCGGAGGTAAATTATCAACTGCATTTCCCAAAACTGGTTATGATTGCAAAAAGAAATAAAAAAGGAGCCCTAAGTCGAGCAGCTTGTGGAGGAAAGGTGCAGCATACGAAAATAGATTTCTTTTTAAAAGGACAGCCTAAAAGAAAGTTAAAATGCCCTGGCAATTATTGTCAAACTACCTCACTTTGAACCTTTACTACCTGATTTCACAAAGCTATAGAATTATAAATTATACACCCCGGAAAATAAAATACCCTTACAATTTCTAAAAGCCTCTCCTAGTCTCTGATCATAAAAAAAAAAACCTCAAAGTCTGTGTGTGTTCATGTGTGTGTGTGTGTTCATGAGTGTGTGTGTGTGTGTGTTCATAAGTGTGTGTCTGTGTGTGTCCGTGTGTGTTCATGTGTGTGTGTGTCTGTATGTGTCCGTGTGTGTGTCGGCGGGCTCCTACACCACCATCTTGAAGGTCTGCAGTATCATGTTGGTTTGGTGGGTGAGTCGGTTGGCGCTGGCAAACACGTTTATCGCCCTGGAGACAAACGTGACAGGAGACAGCAGGGGGGCGGAGATCAATCACTCAGCCAACAGAGTCACGGTAACAATATTAGGATTGATCAGGCCAAATGCTTTGATCCGAGCGGAATGGGAGAATGTCAGGCTTCTGAGGTGACCAGGGTGAGCGAGAATCCACAGGAAGTGGGTCAAGGGAATTATTCAGCACGGCTGGATTTGATGGGCCTCTGATCATGCAGCCGACATTTATAATGTAGTGACAGTGTAAGCATCGCGTGTGTGTGTGAGTCAGAACATTTATCTCGCAGAGGGTATCAAAACAGAGCGTCAAACTGAAATTGAGACGCGGGAAATCAATGACATTTTGCCAATTGAGAGTTAGTGAAAGGTGTGTGTGTGTGTGGGGGGGGATGTCCTTACTTTCCATCTTTGAAGTAGGTTTTCAGCGTGTCGCTGAAGCTTTTGGAGTACTTGACAAACTCCTTTTTTTGCTGTTCCAGAGCCTGCCGAATAGAACCACAAACACGTTCAATCTGGGTTACGGATTTACGGATTTAACAGGTGTTGCATGTACCTGGGTGCATGCAAACGTGTGTGTGTGTGTGTGTGTGTGTGCGCTTACCCGTCTGTTCTGATACTGGTATTTCCTGAAAACCGTGTTAACTGTATCTAATAGCTCCTTGATGGCACTGGCGATGTCTCTGTGATGGAGAGATCAAACACAGGGTGTCATCGCTCTGTACAGAGCGGTTGTCGCCGTTTGTCAGAAGAACAACGTGGCACTAATCCTGTCCGTGTCTGCTGCTCACCAAAGCGTCCGTTAAACCGTCTCCTTTCCTCCACAAATGTGGTTCACAACTTCTATTTTCATTTTTTGTCAATACTGTCACAATTGGGCCAGGAAAAATGTCTTGATTTTGGAGTATTTGGGGCGTGTGTGTGAGTGTGTGTGTGCGTGTGTGTTAGCTTTGCTAATCAGTTTTCACCGCGACACAGCGACTTGGGAGCGCCCGGTTCTGAAACCAATATAAAAAAGTGTGTGGAAATTATTATTTTTATTCAATAAGTACACATAATATTCCATAATTGCGTTAGCATATGAAAAGGCACACCTCAGGATTTCTTTGAAGTTTTATAGGTATTTTTCATGTGAGGCAAGATTTAATTAGACTCTGGATCCATTGGAATGCTTTTTTCCCCACTGGAAGTACCTGTAGGTTTTACGGTTCCCATTTTATCATCATTTTCCGCTCATTTACACACGCAAGAACACACACGCGAGCACACACACGCAAGCACACACACCTCGCGGGCGCTGCATTGTACTTGCCTGAGCCCAGATAGAAGCCGAAGCTCTCATAATGACCTCCCAGTCACCCTTCGAACTAAGCTGCTGCACAATATACCGCGTACAGCCTCATCTACGCCCGCGTCGTTAAGCCATGACACACACACAGGGGTCCTACTTGATGGTCTGCAGGAAGCGCACTCTGTCGTTGATCTCATCGGGGATGGTGCTGAGGATGTTCTTCAGAGCTCTGGCCCGCTCGTTCAGCTCCTGGAACTCGGGCTCCCGCCTGTCAATCAGGAACTCTGTGGGACGCAGGAGAGCAGACCTTAGGGGACTCTGGGGTGGAGCAGACGTGTGTGTGTGGAACACGCTGACCACAGAGTTCACACAGCCCTCCCCGACGGAGCGTGTTCACATGTCACAGTGCAGCAGTGCAGAGTTAAACACAGGCGCACGCAGAATCATACGGCAAACCTTTCACACACTGAGAAATAAAGAGAAAAGCCATACACAGGGCTTAGGGCGCTTATTTCCTCCACCATAACATATAAATATATATCAATACAAATACTGAGGAAGCCTATCGAGATGCTCAGACACGAAACCATTGGACGGTGGTCCATTGGTCTATCAGATGTCAATAAATTAAATGGATAGTGTAGGCACAACGTGGGCTGTATTTGCCGCAATGAAGGAAGGACATTCATAAAATTCACCTCACCTCAAAGTCTTTGTGTGTGTGTGTGTGTGTGTGAATTCATTACTACCATCAATCACAGAATGTGGTTGAGGGAATTCAATTAGGAGGATCCAACAGAACATTTGCAAAGAAGAAAACACAGATGATTGGTGGAGAAACTGTGCCACCCAGTGGTGGACGTGGGCACTGCAGGGGAATAAAAATGAGGGCGTGCGTCATGAAGAAATGACATAAGAAAAATAAATTAAAACTAAAAATGGCCTCATTGTCGAGGCACAATGCTGCCTCTTCCTCTGCCCTCAAGATACACGCACACGCACAGGAATGTTCTCTTCTAGAGCAGTGGTTGACAACCAGGGGTATGCGCTTTGATTTCGCTTTGTTATACCTACAGAACAAAACCGATGACTTAAAATATTCACATTTGTTGAATTGGTCCATTTGCTGCTGATAGCTAAGAGCAGATATAGACTGACGTCTCATCCTCTTCCACGTTAACCACCTAGGTCACTTAGTTACTTAGTACTTAGTTACTTAGTAATATTATCATATCATTTGGTGAAGGGGTACTTCAGTTGTACTGATGAAGTTGTGGAGGTGCGTGCAACCAAAGAAGACATCCATCAGCCAACATTTGATGTGCTTAACATGGCAGAGCTGTGTTGGCCTTCAGAGCAGTATAGAGTAGTATAGAGCAGTATAGAGCAGTATAGTGTAGTATAGAGCAGTATAGAGTAGTATAGAGTAGTATAGAGTAGTATAGAGTAGTGTAATATAGAGTAGTATAGAGTAGTGTAATATAGAGTAGTATAGAGTAGTGTAATATAGAGTAGTATAGAGTAGTGTAATATAGAGTAGTATAGAGTAGTGTAATATAGAGTAGTATAGAGTAGTATAGAGTAGTGTAATATAGAGTAGTATAGATTAGAGCTTGCCGTCTACGTCCTCTGTAGCCATGCGTAGGAGAGACTCTGCGTAGTTGATTTCTAGGTTCTTCTTCTCCAGTATTTTGAGAACAATGTCCTGGGTTAGTCCTGGATTCTCCTTCTCTGCCTGAATGTGCACACAGACACACAGACACACAGACACACGTACACGCGTACACACGTACACACGTACACACAGACACACAGACACACGTACACACGTACACACGTACACACAGACACAGACACAGACACACAGACACAGACACACAGACACAGACACACAGACACACAGACACACAGACACACAGACACACGTACACACAATTAGTCATTTATTAATTACTAGTAGTTCATTAGGCCGTAATGTGTGGCTACACGGAAGTCCAAAACAGATGGACTCGGTTCAGGCTCCCGTCGACACCAACTAGAGAACAGCCCACAAACATGCAGTTCTGTTCTTACCTTGTTAAAGGCTGCTCTTAATGTCTGGGCGGCCGATAAGTTGACTTTCTCCAACTGCAAATCAGCACAAATGAACACACACATTACAAACAAGACAAAAAATGACAAACAGTGTAGAATAACGTAGTATATGAGGTATATGCTGGATCTTAGGGATCCATCTGCTCCGTGAAACCAGTGGTGGTCGACCCGGCTGAACAAAGTGCGTCTCTAAACGAGACGCACTTTGAACAAATACCAAAGTTCACCTCCACGGTTTTGTTTCCCTTACAGCTGAGTGTTTGAAACCAAACTGGGAAATTGGGAAATTAACTGAACGTCAGTAATGCAACATTCTACCAGCTTTTTCCATTACATAACAAACATTGCAAAACAATACAACAAACACAAACAATATGTATGCAGTGCACTGTTGACGGCAAAGCAAAAATGGAAGCTACAGAGAATGGACCATTCATCCCAGCAGGGCGTGTTGTGGTGCGACAGGAGTCGTGTTTGGTTCAGTCTGCCCGGCACGCCATCCCACCACGCTGATGAGCTTCAGCTGTCCCGTTGTTTCAGACTCACATTTTACCGACATCTGATTAATTCCTCCCCGTCACTTACCTCCCGCCATATTGCGGCGGAATTTGTGTTTTTAATCAGGTTGCGGCCTTTGTGATGTCATGAAAATTAGCCCTGAGTTTGCTAAAACAGAATCTCGGCCGCACGAGTTAATTAGTTTGCATTGTCCCAGCGCAGGAAACACACAAATAAACTAAACACGAACTTGATCAAAGAGCATGGATAAGCAGAACTCAAAATCAAAGAGACCCACCGTCTATATAATATGCTCATTAACTCTATGAAAAAAGTAACATGGTACACACAGAAAGTTCCCATCCAATTACACAAATTCAGAGTCACCTATGTCAACACGTCCACATCCCCCACACCTTGAAGTTATGTCCATGTGTGCGGGATTAATTATACCTCAAAAAAAATCTCTACTCTTCTCCCTCTTGGCACTGCAGTTGTGGAACGAGCTCCCTGCCAATGTCAGGACTGCAGAGTCACTCCCCATCTTCCGGAAGAGACTCAAGACCCACTTGTTCAGAGTTCACCTGAACCCTGCATAACCCTACACTCATGCTCTTATTTGTTGTACGTATTGGCACGTTGATCGCTCTTTATAATTTGGCACTTTGATCGCTCTTTATAATTTGGCACTTTGATCGCTCTTTGTAGCTTGGCACTTAGCCAGAGATGTTTAATACTAGCAATGGTTAATCTAGCAATTGAAATACATTTAAATTTACAGGGCATTTAGCGGACACTTTTATCCAAAGCGACTTACAAAGAGTAAATTTGTCATGAGAAGGTGAACACCTCTAAACCTCTAAAATTAACCAGCTCTCTGTTCAGATGTATAATGAACCAGCAGCGTGTGCCTGCTGCACTGGGGTACTCTACACATCTCTCACGCACTGGACCACCGCCTCCCACCCATCGCCATGACACCCTCCTCCAGGGACGCCTTCTCACGAAGAACCATCACATGGATCAAAGGGGGTCGTGGCCCCCATGCTAACTGTTTTGGGTGAGCTGGAATGTGGCAGGAGGGCGCTGAGTGTCAGCTGCTCTGTACCTGGTTGAACACGGGATACATGACTGTGTAGAGCGTCATGGGAACCATGGAGGCCGTTTGCACTTCATTCTTCATGTCTTCCATGGTCATCCTTGATCGATCAATGGCTGTGTGTGTGTGTGTGTGTGTGTGTGTGTGTGTGTGTGTGTGTGTGTGTGTGTGTGTGTGTGGGCGTGGGCGTGTCTGTGTGTGTCAGTGTTTAACACATGTATTCGCTAAAGTGGTAGATAGGCCTGAAAAGAATAAGAGGTAGGGTAAAGAGAGAATAAGTACATCTGTTAAAATTGTGTTTTTATCTTCGTAAACCATAAAAACAGCAGGGAAATGCATCATGCCATTCAAAAATGCAGTCTTTTGACGGACACATACCACATGCTTGCATACCTATTCTGATTGTCTCTTTGTTTGGTTCCAGTGAGTCATCCTACACCTGACTACATGAATATGTCTCATGTCAGCACCTCCCATTATGACGCTGTGAGTTCTCACAAGAAACCCTGCCTGAAAGCAACGCTACGCATGTGTTTTAATACATAGCCACTGTTATGTCCCAGTCCTTTGCTTCGTTTGGAAGTTAAACGGGTGCTACAGTTACATTTACAGCACACTGCTATAAATTCATACATCTAATGAATGCTGTGTTAAAGTCACCCAGGAACTAAGGTAACCCCTCCTGGATTTGAACCATGCTGGTTGAACCCTGGACTTCAGGGGCATTTGGATCATTCAGTGCACCGACGGTGTCAATTTTAGCCGGCAGAATAATAGTGAAATACAAAGTACTTTAGGACGTGACCACTAGAAGACGTGACCACTAGAAGACGTGTCTCTGGGACCCCGAGGTCTGACATCATGTACACAACACGGTTATTAAGGGATGCTCGGGATCCAGCATCAAACCACTTACCTACGAGCGGCCCCTCGGACCGCGCTGGAGGCAGAAGTCCTCGAACCAAGACGACGAGTTCGGAACGGAGCGAAATAAAGTGTGAAATAATGTCACAGCAGAGGCACAGCAACCACTAGTAGGAGCTAGCTTAGCCGGTTAGCAGGTTCGGCAGGTGATCATCTCGCTCCGTAGCCAAAGTACAAGGTAGGTCACAGATTAGCTCTGCCGGGGACGCGTAGGGTGGTCGAGCCCAAATAGCCAACCGTCGGAAACAGTTTTAGGTTATTATTTGTTTAGATGGTCGATGGAACGATTCTCTGTTGTTGTATCTCATTCACGGAAGTTTTATGCATGACAAAACTGTAGCCCAGAGCAAAACACAGCACAGTGGGCGAGGTTTAACCACCCAGCTGGCGTCGCATGAGGCCGGTTGTAGTCTTTCCGGTTAGCTGTAACCGTTGCCACGGCCAAGTTTTGTGGTTTAGCTGAACTACAAACCCGGTGCATGATGGTACTTTCTTCCGCATCAGTTCACGTAGTCGCATATGATCAACAGCAGTAACTACGATGTACACATGACAGTATAAATCATTATTGACATGTGTTTGGAGGCTGGCTTACAAAATAAAAAAATAACCAGGGGAAAAATATATTAAAAACGAGTACAAAATTATGCGTTGGACCAATCGGTGCACCGGGGGGCGGGATCTGCAGCAAATGTAGCGCGAGCGACCTGCTGCGGCGGTAAAGAGAACGGACGTCGCAGCCCAACGCACGAGACCGAGCCGAGTCGTCCTCGTGCCCGCCGCTGTCCAGTCGCTAAACCGCCTCCACCTCCGCTGAAGCGGAGCGCCCTGAACCGACTCACACCTTTTTGAAGCGAGTTTCCACAGCTGGTAACCTCTCCGAGCCGTCGGATAATGTAATGTGTTCATCGTTGGTTTATCTGTTTTATGGTAGAATGGTTGATGAGTAAGACTTCAGCGCAAATGCTTTCTTGTTGCATGTACCATGTTTCGGACACTCGTGTGGGGGGATCATTGTACATCTCATAGTAGTCGGATATAATCCTTAAATTAAGATTGAATGTATGTATTGCCGTGTGTCTTCCTCCCGAGGCCATTTCATCGATAATCAATCATCGCATTGCTTGTTGTTTGCAATCACACAAGCCCGAGACGTTGCGGTGAATTCCTTGTCCTTGAAATAAAGGCAAAGGCGTGCGTTGGTTCCCCGCATCATGTGCCTCATTGAGTCCACTGTAGTAGTGGTGGTCCCTGGTCCGACCAGATCCCCTCCGACACGCAGCCCACTTGTTATTCGCTATCCTCGTATGTGTTTGTGCGTGTGCGCGTGTGTGCGTGCGTGTGTGTTCGCGCGCCCCTGTGCGAGTGTTCAACGAGACAATGAGAAATAATCAGAAAAGTGACTTATTATGAGTGACTTCTTATTTTGAAATCGTCAAATTATGATATAATGTATCCGATCGCAGTATTTCCCCTCATCCTCTTCCTTCTGCACTTTGCTGTTTCTCTCGCTCTTCCTCCCTCTGCCTGTAGAAAATATAACACTAGGCTATGTAAATATAAATGTAACACATAGCTATTTGTATTAATCTCAATGTATTTATGCATGCATTATTGCCATTTGCAAATTTCTTCTGATAGCCCACTATTGCCTTTTAGCCTCTGGGATTTTAGTAAGTCTGTTTTCCACTGATTCCCAGTAAGCGCTGCATTAATTGCGTCTCAATAATTAAACGCCTTTTAAATCTGCCTGGCCGAATGAAATGTGTGCGAGTCAGAGAGCACTGTGTGTGTGTGTGTGTGTGTGTGTGTGTGTGTGTGTGTGTGTGTGTGTGTGTGTGTGTGTGTGTGTGTGTGTGTGTGTGTATGTGTGTGTGTGTGTGTGTGTGTGTGTGTGTGTGTGTGTGTGTGTGTGTGTGTGTGTGTGTGTGTGTGTGTGTGTGTGTGTCTCTCTCTCTCTCTTTTGAATGCATTGATGCATATAAAAGTGTGTTGCGATATCAAAAGCACACTGTTATTAGAGAATAGATATAGAAGTCTGCAGTCTGCTGCTACTATAAGTACTATAGGTAGTATTTTACACATAACTGTGTGTTCTCTCACCAAAGGCTGACATTATGCTGAAGCTGCAATATATATAGAAATAGCAAATGCAGATGAAAGAATTATGAATTGTCACGTGTTTCTGACTCTACAGCCATAGAGCCAATGACACCATAGCTATGTGATGTACAGTAAACCTTGTATAAGAAGTCATAGTCTAACTTAAAAGCCATTTTTGTTTTGACAATGACAAACATCTCTTTCAATGGGTAGTCCAGAAAAATGGAGAACAGCAAGGATGTTGATGAAATCCTTTATGGGTTTGTTAACATCAGTGTAGGCTCCAATACCATTCAATGTTATTATGGTCATTGGTAATAGTAGCAGCAGTGGTGGGAAGTGGTTTTTGGAGTTGGAGGTGTGTTGTGTTATCATTGTGTGACACTGACAATGTCTGGCCCACAGTAATCACTGGTTATGACCACCTTGAGGAAATTCACATGCTGTGACACACACACACACACACACACACACACACACGGTGTAAGTCAGGAATTCTGTCCTCTATATAAGATGCAGTCGAATCCACAGGGGATTAGTTCATCTCTGGCCGAATAAAAAATAAAACAAGAGAGGGAGAGGGAGAGAGAGAGAGAGAGAGGGGGGGGGGGGGGGGGGGGCTGGAGAGAGAGAGAGAGAGAAAAGGCGGTGTACAAAAAACACATAGAAAGAGCTGTGAGGCTGAAGGATGTTCTTATGTAAACTGCTGATAATGTAGACTCTACATTATCAGCAGTTTACATATGTAGAGCATATCTTATCCAAATAACTTATTGCATCCGTTTTCTCTTATCAATTGCTCCTAGTTTGTACTTTGTGAATAATAACAAGGGTGTAGGTTTTATCCTCCATGCTAGTTTACTATATCAGTAAACCAGTGTTGTCCAAAACTGTCTTGGCCAACAGCAAGGGGATTATCTGTAAAGACCACTGCCTAGGATTACAAAGTCAAAAGTAGAGAACATCCAACTTCAAAACATAGGAACAGGAGCATGGAGTCAAGACTGACAGACCATAGATGATGACACTAATCTGTCATAGAATTCAAAGTGCAGTTCTTTTTTTCAGTTCATAATTTGACTTGCCTTAGTTAGTTACTAATATTATTTTCTAAATCAGGGATACTCTTATTTTGTAGGATGGAATTCACAAGCATAAACGTTGCAGTTCATTGGGAGGAGATGTGGCTTTAAACCACGTATCAGCACAGAGTCAAACAGGAGCCGGCTCACTGGTGGAAACACACACACGCATGCACACACACAGACACACACACACACACACACACACACACACACACAGACACAGAGACACACACACACACCACACACACACACACACACGTCACTGTCTTGGAATTGATTTCTCAATTAATTGGTGGCTCTCTGGAGTGGACACGTCATTGAACAGAGGGGGGATGTGAAAGATCACCTCATCTCCTCATCTACCTCCCCTCCCCCCCTCCCCCTCTCTCTCTCAGCACCGGGCCGAGGGGGGAGGACGCTGACGGGGCTGTATAATACCCGCGTTTGTCTCCCCCCTCAATCTGACACCACGGCGCCGGACTCCCTTTGTAGCGCCAATCAGTGCCAGTTGTTCCCCTCATCGTCTCGCTTGTCAGCCGCTGTCCGTTCCAGCCGCCGCTTCATTTTGGGGAGATTTAGCCAGCATAACCAACACACACACACACACACACACACACACACACACACACACACACACACACTCCTCCCGTTACGCACCCATCTGTTCCCCTCTCTGTCTCGAGGGTCCCAACGCGTCCCCCTCAGATGAGTCCTTCCTATGATTCTGTCGCCATTTTTCCTGACCTCTCCCTCATTCTCCCCGATTCCCCGTCTCCTCCTCTCCACCTCTCTCTGCCTTTCCCCCTCTGAGGGGTAGTTGGTTGTAACCTTTCCTGGTCGCGGTGTCTCTGTGGTCTTTAGTCCGTCTGAAAAAGCCTCCAGTCCTTTCACTTTTACCACTGACCCCAAATAGAGGCTGATCCAATTACAGCCCAAACCTCCCTCCCACAGTCCCACAGCACTTAAGCTATTGGTGTGTGTGTGTGTGTGTGTGTGTGTGTGTGTGTGTGTGTGTGTGTGTGTGTGTGTGTGTGTGTGTGTGTGTGTGTGTGTGTGTGATGTAGTTTGTACGAATGTGTCGTACATGTGTTTGTGCCTGGTAAACGAGCGTGTGTGTGTGTAGGGGGGTATTTTATTCGTGTGGGTTCATGTACATGGGCGTGTTTTCTCCCTTTACAGTGTTACTTGAAACAGCAAGGCAGTGAGTGAGTGTGTGTGTGTGTGTCAGTGCTGGTTGTTGAGAGCTGTCATCCATTCACCGGTGTGACACTGGAGGTCGCTGGGTAACATTGGCTTCCAGTCACGGCTGGTTCCTCAACATGGCGGCCAGCTTTTGATTCGGAGCTTGAATTTTCGATGTGTCTCTCTGTGTGCCTGGCTGTCTGTACGGCTGGCCCGCTGGCCTAACGACCCTCAAGGGAAGAGGAGATAACGCGGCATAAAGGGATTACAATGACACTATAACCTGGAACCGTTTGAAATGAAGCAGTTATTTTACATCCGCCCACTGTGTAAAGTACAGGTAGCCCTTACACCCCATGGGAACAATACACAAGATGGAAGAGCTTTGGGCT
>JAXIVH010000667.1:0-15000 GCA_036785325.1 Urophycis tenuis
GAGCGGCAATCAGCACCATTTTTTATTTTTTCTAACTCCAGAACACGTGGCGCATTAGTCAACCAGCCAATTACGAACCGGGGAAGATTTGATGTGTTGGCTCTCGATTCGAAACAAGTTTTAATCAGGATTCATTGATTAAAGCTCTATTCATTCAATTAGAGTTCTTCCCCTCGTTAGCGCGAGAGGAGCCGCCAGCGACCGAGCTGAATGGACAAATCACTGTTGAACAAAATCACTTTCAAACAGGTGGTAAAGAATAGGGGTGGAAACAATGTCTTAAAATTGCCTACTCTTTGCACATTGAGATGGAGAGACAGAGTTTCGAGTGGAATTGCTTTAATTAAGCTGAATAGTTGTAATCAACTCATTGGCGTCGGCGAGTGGGCTTTGAAAATGGGGTAAATTGCGTTTCAGGGACCTACATTATGGCAATTGTAATTGTTGCAATTACAGACAATTGTTTGGAGAATAAGATAAAGATTATACTCCGCGTAATCATTAATTATAATTTCATGCTAAATGGCGAAAACACACATGATGTGTCCTTTAGAGAGTCGATAGGTTTATCGGGCTATACGGGGTCATCTCCATTTTCTATCTCATTCTCAAAACAAACGGTTAGAAGACACACTCTACAAAGCTAAACCACGGGTCTCTAATATATTTCTTTTTCTTTTTTATATTTTTGGTAAGAATATGATTGTCTGAATGTCTGATTGTCTTGACCCTGAGTCCAGACAGACAGATAGACATACCTTGCAGGAGGTGACGGCAGCTGTGTGTCTCTGGGGACGGTGAGCTAACAAGCTAGCGAGGCGCAGGGCGTGTGGGAGACAGCCTGAGGTTGGTGCTGCCTGCTGGGCTCCCAGTGGACGCCGCGCCGCAGAGCACAACAACATGCCCTAATCCTCCCCGCCTGCCGGCCCCCCAGGTTCACAAATAGCATGGATGTAAATGTCAGGTCTGGCCTGCTCTGTCTCAGGAAATGTTTTGGAGTCATTATTTTTGATAACAAAAAAGGTAGCCCTACCTATAAAGTTTGGTTTTCCATGGTGATAAAAAAAACAACATTGTAAATATATTTCCATTGAATGTGATTATTATTATTGCAGGCAATTAAAGAATCAAAGAAGGGGCATTTAGCAGACGCTTTTGTCCAAAGCGACTTACAATCAGTAAGGTGTGGGGTTGTGGGGTTTGACATGTGGACAGTTGGAGGTGGGAATTGAACCGCCAACCCTCTGCGTAGTGGTATACGGTGTGGCTTTAAGGATTGGCTCAAGGCAGTCAATTCTAAATATACTGTTAGCAATATGTAGTTTTGGCATATTTTTCTATGGGCTAAAGGCTCTTTTTAGTGAAGTACAATAGCAGGCTCCATGCAAGGCTAGAGAAGCGTTGTTCATAAAGAGTTGGGAAATAGACGACAAAATTCAACGACATATTCTTTTGACCATGCTATTTTAAGAATAGAGCAGCTTTTTTTTTTCATAGATTCAATTTTCTAATTTCTCCATTTGTCTTTGTTCCTTTAACAATGCCAAATCCTAGCAAGATATCCAACTGGAGGTCTGGCTCTTCCCAGATCAATGGTGCAGAGCCACTGAGCTGGACATCACCATAATACCATCATCTACAATCAGAGGAGATCATTAAATGCCAAAAAAGTATAATTTTCCCAGCCTAAATGGCCATGACCAATTGCAATTAATGAATATCTCCCTCCAAAAGGTTAAATGATAATTATATTTACTCTGCTTTTTAACAATTTTAAGTAATTAAGCTGATTTTTTGGTTGCTCTGCCAACCGACCGATGATTCCGACCCCTGGACTCCAACATTTATCCCTGGAGAAACGTCTCGCCATGTGTGTGAACCTGAAGAGAAAGGACTGTATCAATGTACTACTGACTGTATCAATGTACTACTTCTGTTTCAGCATGAAATGTGTCAGCATGTCGGTGTAGCCTGAGGGCAGCGTCCGCTTTGCGCGTGCACCTTGGGTCAGACACCCACCTGGGTTAGACACCCATCTGGGTCAGACATCCACCTGGGTCAGACATCCACCTGGGTCAGACACCCACCTGGGTGACGCACCCCACCTGGGTCAGACACCCACCTGGGTGACGCACCCACCTGGGTCAGACACCCACCTGGGTCATCAGACCACCCACCTGGGTCAGACACCCACCTGGGTCATCAGACACCCACCTGGGTCAGGGGCCCACCTTGGGTCAGACACCCACCTGGGTCAGGCACCCACCTGGGTGACGCACCCACCTGGGTCAGACACCCACCTGGGTGACGCACCCACCTGGGTCAGACACCCACCTGGGTCATCAGACACCCACCTGGGTCAGGCACCCACCTGGGTCAGACACCCACCTGAGTCAGACACCCACATGGGTCAGACACCCACCTGGGTCAGGCACCCACCTGGGTCAGACACCCACCTGGGTCAGACACCCACCTGAGTCAGACACCCACATGGGTCAGGCACCCACCCGGGTCAGACACCCACCTGGGTCAGACACCCACCTGGGTCAGACATCCACCTGGGTCAGACACCCACCTGGGTCAGGCACCCACCTGGGTCAGACACCCACCTGGGTCAGACACCCACCTGGGTCAGACACCCACCTTGGTCATCAGACACCCACCTGGGTCAGACACCCACCTTGGTCATCAGACACCCACCTGGGTCAGACACCCACCTGGGTCATCAGACACCCACCTGGGTCAGACACCCACCTGGGTCAGGCACCCACCTGGGTGACGCACCCACCTGGGTCAGACACCCACCTTGGTCATCAGACACCCACCTGGGTCAGACACCCACCTTGGTCATCAGACACCCACCTGAGTCAGACACCCACATGGGTCAGGCACCCACCCGGGTCAGACACCCACCTGGGTCAGACACCCACCTGGGGTCAGACATCCACCTGGGTCAGACACCCACCTGGGTCAGGCACCCACCTGGGTCAGACACCCACCTGGGTCAGACACCCACCTGGGTCAGACACCCACCTTGGTCATCAGACACCCACCTGGGTCAGACACCCACCTTGGTCATCAGACACCCACCTGGGTCAGACACCCACCTGAGTCAGACACCCACCTGGGTCAGACACCCACCTGAGTGACGCCTGGCAGCCAGCGTGTGCCAGAGTGCTCACTACACACTGGCCAATCCCAGCGGAGCGGTGAGGAGTGATCCAATTAGACAGGAGGGGGGTGATTAGGGGGGCCATGTTGGTTCAAGAGTCAGGGTGTGAATTGGGGCGGGACTATTCTCTTAAGGCGCCACACACCGTACCGAAAATTGGTCGTCGGTGAGTCTTGAGAGGTGGGTGACATGAGTCTCTGTGGTGTGTTCGGTTGTGAGGTCGGCCGTCGGTAATGTCGTCGGCATTGTTTTCAGCTGATTCAACACGTGTCATCGGCTACTACAGTCGCTGAGTCTTTTACCAATCTGATTGGTGGAGCTTCTAGCCCTTGACTAGCGAATCAGTGAAGCACGGAAGTGAGATAAACAGTGAAAGTGCAGGTGATGTCGACACACTCTCTCAACGCATTGTTTGGCATCTTTTTGATAGTTTATATTGAATTCTTGAATCATGTGGGCCGACGAAATCGAGGAACAATTTATCAGCATGGTGGAGGTTAGACCGTCGCTGTTCGCAATTGCAGGCAAGGACTATTTATGGTTTTCGTTCTTTTTCTGGACCACAACACAGATTAGCGCCGCCTGCTGTTTTGGAGACATTACATCTCACACAAGCGCAGAACGTACGGTGTCGTCTGCAGTCGCCTAGGTGTGTGTTTCACACCTTTTTGACCGAAATGGGTGAGATTATATCTTGGTCATCTTGGTGCGTGTGGGCACCTTTATGTGTATGAGATGCCACGGGATCTTCGGTGACCTCGGTTTAACAGCTCACCGGGGAGACGTGTGGCTGCCCCGGGTCACAGACCTGGGGCATTAGGGATACTCTGTGTAGGCCAGAGGGAGAAGCACCCCCTTGCTGGCCGTCCAGCACCTTCTGCCACCACCAGCAGGTCCCCCGGGATGGACCAGGACCAGGACCGTCCGCTTCCAAAACCTCTCCCACATTACTGCAACTCTGGGGCTCCTGAAGGCATACTCCTCTCCTCCAGGAGTCCTACCAGTACACCAAGAGCACCTCTGATCCATCTCACACCGGCACAGTGCTTCATGATAGGATCAGATAAGGGAACACTTTGTTCATCCCAATTCAGGTGTTACAGCAGCAATTACAGAAATAATAGAAACAATGCAAATCATGGCTAAACTATAAAGTGACAATAGGATATGTTTGTGTGTGTGTGTGTGCGTGTGTGTGTGTGTGTGTGTGTGTATATATATATATATATATATATATATATAAAGGCTGTTACTGGGAGAGTAGTAAAATGAACTAAACTAAAACTATTTATTTATTTATTTATTTATTTAACTCTCTATACCACCTTCTCAATTCCTTCAAGTCCTATAATAGCTCTATCAGGTTGCACAATGGAGTATTCATGTATATACTTACCAATTATGATAAAATGAATTGGCACAACTGATTTCAATTCATCCAGGTCCATTCCTAAGTGTTTGTGTAAATAAATATATAGACTGTCAGAATGTGTCAATAAAACATTATTTAATCCCTTGAAAGCTAAAGCCTGTGTGTGTGTGTGTGTGTGTGCGTGTGTGTGTGTGTGTGGGGGGGGGGGGGGTGTTTGTGTGTGCACGCATGCGTGAGTGCATGCGTGTGATGCTGAAATTATGCCTCTGAGATCTTATTTGACTGCATCGTTACCTATAGCAATTAAACCTATAAATCTCAACGTCAGCAAGTTGGCTCCTATGCAAGTTTACACACACACATGCACACACACACACACACACACACACACACACACGTACACACACACACACACACACACACACACAAACACAGCCACAGCACAAACCCGCCGCTTCAGAAAATTATGCATATGCATCATAATTGCTCAGCGCAGAGAATGAAACACAAATACATTTCTCGGAGTTTGTCGGAATATGAAGTTTTGACTGCCTCACTAAACAGGGATACTGTAAATTACACTTAACTGTAGTATATCCCCCCCCCCTTTGGCTTTTATGTTCTTGTTTGCCCACCGCCCTCCTGTGTGTGAGTGTTGTGTCTCCCTCCCTCTCTCTCTCTGCCTCACAGCCCACTCCGCTGTCCCCGTGTCTAGACGATGCATGTGGCCCTCCAGATCTAATGTGTGACTGTATCCAACAGATTAATCAGGCATGATGATCCAGCTATTAGCCGCTGTGATGTAGAAACGAGTGTCCATTAGTCCTAATAAGAGGACCTGCCGGGCTCCCATAATGGAATAGAATAAGCACTTAATGGCTTAAGGAGTCCTGGACGAGTGTCTGTTGGCCGGTGGACGTTCACCAGCAGGAAAACCACAGCCCAGGTGTTGCCGCTGCCCTCGGTGACATCACAGGCTTTGCTTTGAGCCAATCGGAGGAGGGAGAGAGAGAGTGATTGCAATTAACCGCATGCATGTGAATGACGGAAAGGCTTTGTTTAAACAGATTTTATTCTGCATTTTCTAGAGACATTAACTATTTCAAAACGATGGAACTGCATTACAACTTTCTGATCATCACATAGAACAACTCCATTATAAAATAACCATACAAAAGGCCCAAAAATAAAAATAACACTGATTTTAAAAATAAAAAAATAACCAAAAAAAAAGTAGCCCAAACTAGTGCAACACAATTTGAAAAGTACGTAGCGATGCGTGTGACGTGTTATATATATCGATGCCTTTCTCCACGGTTCTCTCGCATGAACACATTAATCCAGTGATGTTCAGTAAAACATTCGTAGAAAGAGTTTGGCCAGGTGCCCTGCTGTTCCCTCAACCTAAAACAAAGGACCGCAGCTTCCAGTAAGACAGAAGAACCGGGTGTCGCCTGTAAGTTCAGATGCGCATATCGTTTTCTCACTGGGAACGGTGTGTTCGTATCACGGTGACGCCGCCCAGACCCGTAGGTGAGTCGTTGTTAGCTAGACGCTGTTGTGTTGTTGGTCTCGTTTCAGTTGAACACAAACATCGATGGGGATGTCCAACATGGTGATATGGAAGTGTACCACATTGTACCAGATTATAAAGAAAGCTCAAAGAAATAAAATGCTACATGGCATATTGAGGGCAAGTCACATTCTTAATTGTTGATCACAGCAAAAGAAACTCTATAGGTTATAGAAAGGTGTAAAAGCAATGTTTAGAAGTCAAGTTGTTTATCACATTTAATGACGTGAGTGCATTGCCTTGCATGTCATTTTGACAAAAATCTAATGAAGGTGAAACTCAAATTAGACTCGGCTCTCGAAATTATTTTTGGTTCTGTCAAAATATTTGTTGTCAGTGTAATCACAACAACAATGTTGATTTCCGCTAATCCAACTCTTCCAAATCAAGTTAGCACATACTTTAGCTGTCCAAAATGTAAAAAGGAAATACTGCCTTCATCTCTATTGCATAAAATCAGCAGAACGTATTATTTTGCAATAACTATAGCCATTATTTGACGGTTAACATATTGGAATGAAACTAACATGTCCCGCTATGTTTGACTTCAGAGTATTTTTGTATGGTTATATTGTAGCGTTGCATAATTGAAAAAAGGACAACCTTGTGAACTTAACAATAACCGTATAGTAACAAGACTGTTTCACTCAGAAACAAAACAACACCAATCACTTAATAAGACTGACTTTGTGGATCAACTATCAGCTTTTAACCGTTACCTTAAAAAATAAACATTAAATAAAAAAGTTTGTGGCTTTTGTTTGGCTATATTCAGTTGATTTTTCACGTTTGTTTGGTTCTCAGAACATTCTGATCTCAAAGACTGAAATATAAATAAATAAAATATAAAAGGAAACACAATTCTTTGCATTTCTGCATTATATTAAAAACCTTCTTCTTGTCCAGCGATATTTTAAGTAAACATTGCAATATTTTAGACAAAGACCCATGCGTCAATTGTGTGTAACTGTGTGAAACAGCAAATTTGGTTGCTATTCAATGTATTTAAGAAGAAGTAATACTTGATCTGAAGCCTTTGTTTATTGCACGGTGTGGATTGCAGTGGTCAAGTCAGGCATTTCAGATGGTCCCAGACTGCATAATTTACAAACAGTGAGTAATTCAAATTTGACAATTTATACTGTAAACAAAACATTGGTTACTGTTTCTTATTTTAAAGCCAAACCCTGGTGTCTTCATAAACACCAGTAAAAAGCTTATGGAAACATTAGATTTTAAGAAAAACAATCTCATAATTTATACCAATATGGTATGGAAAAAATCATTTCGATCCATTCTTTGTTCTTAAATAAATAAAGCAATTCCCACTTGACACGAATAGAGGCACTTATTATTATTATTATTATTATTATTCTTTTTTTGTCTTAAAAGTGAATATTAAATTCCACATCCGCTTCGTCTTCCAAACACATTCAGCCATGGGAAAATGGTCCAAAAGGAAACTCATGCATTGTTGCGCCGAATTTACAGAGGCACAATAGATCTCCACTTTTAACGTGTCACGCCTCTCAGATCCTCGCTGGCCGCCGCCCCCAGACAGGAAGCCCCCGCGCGGCCAAACGGGAGGCCACGGTGGTCTCTTCCTGCCGGGGGGGGGGGGCAGAGCCATGGAAACAGGACGGCACGCGGGCCACAGAGACTCAGAATGGGACCGGGTTCGTCGCCACGGAAATGCAGCGGCGTGCGGCCGCGGGCGCACACACGCTCACACACAGCCGCCACGGCGTGCGCTTCTGCACGGATATACACGGAAACACAGAACAGACACTTCAAATCAAACAGGGAGAGAAAATCCATATTGTCCTCGAGAGAGCAAGAGAGAGAGAGAGAGAGAGAGAGAGAGAGAGAGAGAGAGAGAGAGAGAGAGAGAGAGAGAGAGAGAGAGAGAGAAGAGAGAGAGAGAGAGAGAGGCGAAGAGAGACAATACAGTCTGTACATTAGAATATACAAAGAACACTTTTTTGTCCAGTTAGGTAACAATTTCAATAGACTTTGACATCCAGTTGTATACAGGAGCTACATGTATGCACATACACAATACAACACAACAGGGCTGGTGGTGGTGGGGGGGGGGGCGGCGGGGTGGAGGGGTAAAGGGGATTAATAGCTGAGGCCTTTCAATTGATAGCGAACAAAGTCACTTCAGCCTGAAACCGTGCTCTTTAAAAACAAAAAGAAGATATTTCTGAGACTTTCACCCTGTTCCCTGTATATACTTTTTGTCCTTTTTGTGCATTGGTGGCTTTAATTGGAGCCAAATTGTAGACCTCCCCCAAAAATCCTCACCGCCCCCCCACCCCCCCCCCCCCCCCCCCCACCCACAACGCCTCAAAAGGTCTCACACCACTAATAGGTGCGTAACCATGGGAACTAGATCCTGGTGGATTGCTGGCCAGTCTTCAGCCAGTGGAAGAGGAAGTTGGAGAAACGCCCGGCAGAAATGTCAGAGAGGCCTTTTATCTGGAGAGTGAGCCGCTGTGTACTGAGACGGCTGCTTCCTCGTGGGCTCAGGGGCTCAGAGTTAACCAGCACCGACGTGAGCAGGGCCGTGGGGAGGGACGCGCCGCCAAACCATTTGCATGTGAAAGGGAAAGATGGGCGGAGCTTGCCGTACGCCACGCTACACCCTCCCCTTTAGCCCCCTTTAGCCCTCTCTGTTTAGCATCGGGTCTTCCTGTCGCTCCGATCAAGAATAATGTTGATGAACAAACGATCGTTTAAACCAGGAAACAAAATGCACCCGATAGCAGCTCGATCTACCGCACGTTATTGTCTACATCATTAGCACATCCATTTTGTGCTGAAATCATGCAATGTATTGCCAGTCCTGATTCCGGAAGGTGGTGGATCCGTAGAATAAATAGCTCTTTCTCTGTTGTGCTAGTAGGTCAATGATAGAATACCAAATGTGCTAGCATAGCATTGATCTGTTTCCCTCTAACTGCTCCATTTTACCACCATAATAGCTGCTGTGTATGTTTTACTTGATGCCCTGTAATATATACTCATCTATTTGCTGGCTAAGATAGAGGCCTATTGGCTGATTTGTATTTCAGAGATGTTAATGCTATTATTTATATTGTGTATGAATTAATGCAGCACCACGAAACCCTTGCTGTATTGACTTGATTATACATTAAATATATAGTACAGCCATCTGTTACTGCATCCGAGCCATACTGTGCACAGCCCAGTATATACATGGTGTATCTGTTATCTTACTGTGCTTCGCGATGTTGTTTTTTGCGGTGATATGTAATGTGACGTCTAAAAGCCCAGAGCACACAGACCGTGAATTTCTGTTCATATTTGCGGCGCGACTCAAAAGGGGAAGCACAGCACGACACGAGTGTACCTGGGCTGTGCGTTCACTTCGTATACGACTCAAATCTGCTTCGGACGCAGAAACTCAAAACCATTATTTTGAGAATGTCTCGACACAGCCGCGGGCTCCGGGCAGCATTTCTATCTATTATAAGGTTTATATATATATATATATATATATTAAGACGTGGTTTTGTTATTATTGTTGTTGTTGTCAGGGTTACTGCTGGAATGTGTGTTACTGTGCACCCCTTCTGTGCACCTCAAAAAGAGCAGCGCTGGCTAGCATGTTGCGTTCAACATGGTGTTCATTATGTATGACTGAGAGTTACAGCTGGACTAACTTTAGCGTGACGTAACCCGAGGGCAAGCCAAACGCTGGCGCTGGAGAGGAGCACCAGGCCACCGGGCTGCAGGGCTGCAGGGCCGGAGGGCTGCAGGGCCCTGCTGCTAACAGCAGCGACGGGTCGCTGCCCTGTCAGCTTTCAGAGGACCGCACACTACAGAGGACCGCACACTACAGAGGACCGCACACTACAGAGGACCGAAGTGCGCACACAGCAATAAGCAATTAATGTTCCATCGGCTGCCAGGCTCCGCGCGCTCCACGTCACGGTCATGGTGTTTTGGTCCTACCTCTGAGTTGTGTTCGAGTTCAAGTCTCGGGTACTTTCGCTGTGGGCCCCGGACGGTTACGTCGCGAAAAAGCCAAGCTGTCATTTTAAGTGGGGGAAAAAAAAAAAAAAAAAAAAAAAAAGATGATAAATTTGCGACACTCTTTCCCGTCCCTTAATGAATCAATCTGCGCGTTGCCCCTCGAGCACCTGCCTGCTCACAGTCTCTGCACTGGGCTCTCCTCTGAAGGGATGAACTGTTATCACAGCCAGATACCTCAGCGGCCGTGACAGAAACACATTGTCGACTACCGGGGAACGGCTCATTAATGAGTTAGCTAAAAGTACACTCTAATCCAAAAATTGTTGTGCTATTGTGGTTTGAAGCAAAGGAAATCTGGTTGATACTGCTGTTGTATCGCTGAGTCCATTGTTATTTGTCCTTTCCTTAAGTTATAGTAAATAACATCCCAGTGCTCAGATATTCATTGCATTTCAGGGATATTCAAAAGAGCCCTCCGGCACAATAACACTCCACTGACATTTCTTATTCTAGAAACGGTAATTTGAAGCAAATTACTATCCCAAGTCAGGTGTGAAAGACATGAAACACAAATTCAAAAATGCGTTGGAAATATCCTCAAGCTTGTAGATTGCACATTTTAAACGTTACCGAAGTAAACGGCACCGCGGAAAAAACCAAAAGCTTCTGTTTGCTGTGTGAACGGCTACAGAAGCCTGTGTTGATGCGTCCCCTATTGTCTGCCGTGTGTAAATCAATGATCCAAAAGGCATATTCTAGTCTCCAAAAAGCATGGGTATGCAGGGGGCTTGTTCCCCATTGCTCCACAAGGCAAAGTAGACAATGTTTCCCCCCAGTAGCCATTTTAGGTCCCTTTGTAGCAAAATTGCAATTTTGAAAATACATTTGAAACATATTTCTAAGGGTGTGTGTGCGCACGCGTGCGCGCGCGTGTGTGTGTGTGTGTGTGTGTGTGTGTGTGGCCGTGACTGTGTGTGTGTGTGTGTGTGTGGAACGGCGTGCGTGTGTGTGTGTGTGTTTGTGTGGGGGGGGGGGGGGGAGGAGGGGAGGATGCAACTGCAGGGATGCAAAACAGCAGCCATTAGCTCTTGTGTTCTGTGGGTGATCTCGGAGCCGGTCTCCAGCTGCTCTCCTTCAGCAGTAGGAGCCGAGTGGAGAAGCAAGGGAAGTGCTTATTATTAGGATTATTACTACTGTTATTATTATTCATTTAAAAATCTCACCTGACTCATCACCCCGGTTCTAGTTCCCAGACCCCCCACCCCAAAAAAGTAAAATAAAACCACAGCTCAGTAAAAATGTAACTCCCCACCGTGGGGGAGGTGGGGGGGGGGGGGGGTGGTGGTGGTGATGGAGGGGGGGGGGGAGAGAGTGAGCGAGAGAGACAGAGAGTCTATGCTTTACAGTAGGTGAGCCTCCAGCCGCAGCCAGTGCAGTCCCTGCCTGACGTAGCGCACCAGCTCCGTCATGCTACTCTGCTGGGTCAAAGGCTCCATCACCACCTCCAGCTCCAGGAAGAACTCTGAAACAATGCAGACAGACGTGGATCACTATATAGAATCACTATATTCTGTTATATATCACCTGGTATTACCATGAACATCTGTGTGACATACACACATACAGACGTGTATCACTATATAGAATCACTATATTCTGTTATATATCACCTGGTATTACCATGAACATCTGTGTGACATATACACATACAGACATGGATCACTATATAGAATCACTATATTCTGTTATATATCACCTGGTATTACCATGAACATCTGTGTGACATATACACAGACAGACGTGTATCACTATATAGAATCACTATATTCTGTTATATATCACCTGGTATTACCATGAACATCTGTGTGACATATACACATACAGACGTGTATCACTATATAGAATCACTATATTCTGTTATATATCACCTGGTATTACCATGAACATCTGTGTGACATATACACATACAGACGTGTATCACTATATATAATCACTATATTCTGTTATATATCACGTGGTATTACCATGAACATCTGTGTGACATATACACAGACAGACGTGTATCACTATATAGAATCACTATATTCTGTTATATATCACCTGGTATTACCATGAACATCTGTGTGACATATACACATACAGACGTGTATCACTATATAGAATCACTATATTCTGTTATATATCACCTGGTATTACCATGAACATCTGTGTGACATATACACATACAGACGTGTATCACTATATATAATCACTATATTCTGTTATATATCACGTGGTATTACCATGAACATCTGTGTGACATATACACATACAGACGTGGATCACTATATATAATCACTATATTCTGTTATATATCACCTGGTATTACCATGAACATCTGTGTGACATATACACATACAGACGTGGATCACTATATATAATCACTATATTCTGTTATATATCACCTGGTATTACCATGAACATCTGTGTGACATATACACATACAGACATGGATCACTATATAGAATCACTATATTCTGTTATATATCACCTGGTATTACCATGAACATCTGTGTGACATATACACATACAGACGTGTATCACTATATAGAATCACTATATTCTGTTATATATCACCTGGTATTACCATGAACATCTGTGTGACATATACACATACAGACGTGTATCACTATTTAGAATCACTATATTATGTTATATATCACCTGGTATTACCATGAACATCTGTGTGACATATACACATACAGACGTGGATCACTATATAGAATCACTATATTCTGTTATATATCACCTGGTATTACCATGAACATCTGTGTGACATATACACATACAGACATGGATCACTATATAGAATCACTATATTCTGTTATATATCACCTGGTATTACCATGAACATCTGTGTGACATATACACAGACAGACGTGTATCACTATATAGAATCACTATATTCTGTTATATATCACCTGGTATTACCATGAACATCTGTGTGACATATACACATACAGACGTGTATCACTATATAGAATCACTATATTCTGTTATATATCACCTGGTATTACCATGAACATCTGTGTGACATATACACAGACAGACGTGTATCACTATATAGAATCACTATATTCTGTTATATATCACGTGGTATTACCATGAACATCTGTGTGACATATACACATACAGACGTGGATCACTATATATAATCACTATATTCTGTTATATATCACCTGGTATTACCATGAACATCTGTGTGACATATACACATACAGACGTGGATCACTTTATATAATCACTATATTCTGTTATATATCACCTGGTATTACCATGAACATCTGTGTGACATATACACATACAGACATGGATCACTATATAGAATCACTATATTCTGTTATATATCACCTGGTATTACCATGAACATCTGTGTGACATATACACATACAGACGTGTATCACTATATAGAATCACTATATTCTGTTATATATCACCTGGTATTACCATGAACATCTGTGTGACATATACACATACAGACGTGTATCACTATATAGAATCACTATATTATGTTATATATCACCTGGTATTACCATGAACATCTGTGTGACATATACACATACAGACGTGGATCACTATATAGAATCACTATATTCTGTTATATATCACCTGGTATTACCATGAACATCTGTGTGACATATACACATACAGACGTGTATCACTATATAGAATCTATATATAATTCTTGCACTATGACCAGTCACCAAGGATGTTTACTACGTATGCATACAGGTATGCATACAGGTTCTCACTTTTTCACCGACCTGACTTAAGAGCTCGCATTTAATTTAACTTATTTGACCTAATCTTGTCTAGGTAGATCTATTCATTGTCTATTATAGTCAGGCTCTTTTGCACTAATCTATCCCCTGTACTGCTGGTCACTGTGAATTTCTCCTAAGGGGGATTAATAAATAAATATCTTATCTTATCTTATCACTATATTCTGTTATATATCATGTGAATTACCATGAACATCTGACATATACATATACAGTACACATACAGACATATATAACTCTATATATATTCTGTTATATATCATGTTTATATAACCATGAACATCTATGTACATATACACATACAGATGACATTAAAAAAAAAAAAAAAAAAAAATATGAATAACGTACTCTATCTACACTGTCACTCGCTGACACCTTCCCTTCAAAGTAAAAGCCCCCCCCCCTTCCCTCCTCACCCTTGCTGTCCGTGGCCAGCCTCTCTGCGGTCTCCCAGTGCTCGTAGCTGCGCAGGATGTTGTTGGTGATGTTGACGTGGCTGGCGGCCATGTGGTGGATGCGCTGGGGGATGGCCACGCTGCCTGAGGAGGAGGAGGAGGAGCTACCCCCGGCCCCGCCCCTATCCCCCCCGCTGCCGGCCGGGGACGGGCTGAGGGAGAGGGGGGACGGGGTGCCGTTCACCCTGGGGGGGAGACACACGCACACACACACACACACACACACACACACGCAGACACGCCCACGCACACACACACACACACACACACACACACACACACACACACGCACGCACCCACACATACGCATGCAGACACGCAGACACGCACACGCACCCACACAGACACACACACACACACACGCACACACACGCACGCACACACACACGCACATGCACGCACACGCAGACACACACGCGATGACGTTAACACTGGGTGGAGGTCAGAGTGTCTTGTTGGAGGTGCGGTGACCCTGACATGACCCCATGTATGATCGTACACTGTGTGTGTGTATGTGTGTTTTCACACACCTGAACATGACCAGCCCCCCCCCCCCACACACACACACCCACCCACGTCCCTTCCGGTTAGAGCTGTCTGAAGCC
>JAXIVH010000667.1:32500-35000 GCA_036785325.1 Urophycis tenuis
ACCAGTGTGGGGGTGCAGACCTGTGTGGGGGTGCAGACCAGTGTGGGGGTGCAGACCTGTGTTGGGGTACAGACCAGTGTGGGGGTGCAGACCTGTGTGGGGGTACAGACCCATGTGGGGGTACAGACCTGTGTGGGGGTGCAGACCTGTGTGGGGGTACAGACCTGTGTGGGGGTGCAGACCTGTGTGGGGGGGTACAGACCCATGTGGGGGTACAGACCCGTGTGGGGGTACAGACCCGTGTGGGGGTACAGACCTGTGTGGGGGTACAGGACCTGTGTGGGGGTACAGACCTGTGTGGGGGTGCAGACCTGTATGGGGGTACAGACCTGTATGGGGCTACAGACCTGTGTGGGGGGTGCCGACCTGTGTGGGGGTACAGACCTGTGTGGGGGTACAGACCTGTATGGGGGTACAGACCTGTATGGGGCTTACAGACCTGTGTGGGGGGTACAGACCTGTGTGGGGGTACAGACCTGTTTGGGGGTACAGACCTGTGTGGGGGTACAGACCTGTGTGGGGGTGCAGACCCGTGTGGGGGTACAGACCCGTGTGGGGGTACAGACCTGTGTGGGGGTACAGACCCATGTGGGGGTACAGACCCGTGTGGGGGTACAGACCTGTGTGGGGGTACAGACCTGTGTGGGGGTGCCCGGGCAGCAGGGGTCCCAGGGGCTTGCTCTGGGGCTGGACCTTGTTCAGCCAGCTGTCCAACTGCCACTTGTTGGCGGACGGAGGCTCCGGCTGCAGGAACGAAGAAGGGTGGAGGAGGAGGAGGAGGAGGGGGAGGAGTTGACGAGAGGGGGAGGAGGGGGGAGGAAGGAGGAGGTGAGGACGAGAGGAAGTGAGCCGCAGGGGAACAAAACAAACGAACGAAACGATCGAGGAATCCAAAAGAAAAGAAACGAGCAAACGGAATCGGGGAAGAAAGAGCGAAAATAAAGAAGGAAAGGAAAGAAGGACGCGAAGAAAGGAAGAGAAGAAAGAAAGTGACAGAGCACGAGGACACGAGGAAGCAGAGGGAGACGGGGGTCAATGCGAGGTGGGTGGGGGGGAGGGAGGAAAAAGAATAGGCCTTGAGAAGAGAACGAAGGCCACACACTCGACGATACATCTGCTGTGCGGTGGTGAGACAGACGATGATGCTGTCTGTCTGATTCTGTTAACAAGGAGACAGACGGGACCAGGAAGCCCCCACCCCACGCTCTCATCAAATAAAAAGCTTTGATTTGTTCCTTCCCTGTGACCTCTCTCTGATCCTCTGTGAGGAAACATAAGAGAGATTCAGAATCAGACAAGACTCAAATGGATCCTGTTTTAAAGACGCCGTGCGGCAGATCAATATGAAGTGAAGCCAGAGTACGCCTGGTCTCTCTCTCTCTCTCTCTCTCTCTCTGTCTCTCTCTCTCTGTCTGTCTCTCTCTCTCTGTCTGTCTCTCTCTCTCTGTCTGTCTCTCTCTCTCTGTCTGTCTGTCTCTCTCTCTGTCTCTCTCTCTCTCTCTCTGTCTGTCTCTCTAACTCTCTCTCTCTCTCTCTCTCTCTCTCTCTCTCTCTCTCTCTCTCTCTCTCTCTCTCTACAAAGGGACAGCATTACTATACCCAAGGTCTTCTTCATTTATCAGGCTGCTCCCCCCCCCATAAAATAGAGAAAAAAAAAAACGTCTACACCACCTAAAAAATAAACCCCCAGTATTATTTTAGCAAGCCTTGATAGAAAACAACTTCAAATCGGTTTAACGAGAGAAAAAAAACAAAAAATAAACACCCTCCACACAGCGGCTAATGGCGGATAAGCGATTTGCTGGATTGACAATGGTTTTCAATGGGCTGAGCCATCAGCACTGTCAATTACGCTAACGCCGCCGCTGTGCGCCCCCGAATGGGCCGCGTATTATGAAGTCAATCACGGCCGCGGCGCGGCGCTCCCTCATATCGCCAATAAACACATTGATTGTGTGCGGCTAATAGATCCAGCAGGGAGCCTGCCGCTTTCATTTGTTTTTCTGCTTCTCTCTCTTTTTTTTCCCCCCACCCCGTTTCTTCTTTTGTTTGCCTCTTTCTTGACTCTGTGTTTTTTTTTCTCTCTTCGCCTTCATACCATTAGTCGCTGCACCTACTATAAAAAGAGGCCCTTCCCTGCAGAAACCACATGGAAACACACACACACGCACACGCACACACACGCGCGCGCACGTGTGCGTGAACGCACGACACGCAAACGCACAACATGCAGACGCAAAGACGCGCGTCGTGCACGCACATGCACACACAGGCGCAGCGCGTGCACAAATCTATTCTACATACACACAGACATGCAATGACACACGCGCACACTCAAACGTGCACACACCTCGCTCGCACACAAACAAACAAACAAACACACACGCGCACACACACACACACACACACTATTTTCTGACTCATACCCTCGTAAAAAAACTAATCTACTCTAAGAGGATATTTGGAGATGAACCAAGTCACAGTTCACAGAGCCAATCCC
>JAXIVH010000667.1:42500-45000 GCA_036785325.1 Urophycis tenuis
CGTTGATACCATCTCTCTCTCTCTGTCTCTCTCTCTCTCTCTCTCTCTCTCTCTCTCTCTCTCTCTCTCTCTCTCTCTCTCTCTCTCTCTCTCTCTCTCTCTCTCTCTCTCTCTCTCTCTCTCTCTCTCTTTCAGGTGTTCTTGACAAAGGCTCTCGTACAACCGATCCCCCTGTTTAGGCACAGAAAACATCATTCTTTGCATTGCAATCTCACTGCTTTCAACTGCTTTCAATTCGCAATTTGAGATTTGAGATTCTAAGTGATCGTGTAAACAAGGCCTGTCTTTCTCTGCCCCCCCCCCCCCCCCACCCTAAACCCACCCTCCCCCCTCCACCCACAACCCTCCCACCCCACCCCACATGCACAAACTCACACAGACACACACAGACACACAGAATAAGGTAATTAGCTGGGCCAGTGAAGTGTCTGATAAATCGATGTGTAGCCGCAGGCGATAATAACAACAACAGACCTTCTTCAAATCCTGTGCTTTAAAGACTTGCGAAGCACACAGACATGAGCCGCAGCGTGAATACATTTAGCATGGCGGCTCCTTTGCATGGACCTCCAGCTACTTACAATGCACATCGGAAATCCAATACACACGACAGCCTTTTGGTCTCGTACAACACAGATAAAACTCACCGCGTATCCGTTTTGGATTTTATGTAGTGATTCTTTTTTTTTTTTCATCGATCAGAATTATTTACGTCGTACTTAATATGGAATTAGCTCGTCTTTCACTGACAAGGTTCATGGTGTGTAGAGCACACTCAGTGACCTTGGCACAGAGCAGAATCAAGATGTTAGCAGTGATCCATTTACATGTGAAATATGAATTAGGTCTATCAACATTGCAACAAGGCTGCGTGTGAGTCCTTGACTCAGACTAATGACTAAGCAACAACATTTTTTTCACACCTAATCCTAATACTTGCTGTTTTAGTGTAATGTTTGCGATTCTTTATGAGTGAAAAAAACACACAGTAAAAAACAAAAATACAAAAAAATACAACAAAGTCAGCTAAAGAAACTTAAAGTTGCAAGGCTACAACTGCCATAAGAAATCCCTAATTAAATGACTCCTGCAAAGATGTTTTTTCTACATGGAAACGTGTATTGTTAGCTAACGATGCTGTACCCTGCCCGGTGGTAAGATTTGAAGGTTCCTCGTCTACAGATTTTGGGACGTCTTGATAGTAAAATCTAACAAGCTGTGTCTGTGCGCGCACACGCCTGTATGTGTGTGTGTGTGTGTGTGTGTGTGTGTGTGTGTGTGTGTGTGTGTGTGTGTGCGTGTGTGTGCGTGTGTGCGTGTGTGTGCGTGCGTGCGTGTGTGTGTGTGTGTGTGTGTCTGTGTGTATGTGTGTGCATGCTTGTGTGTGTGTGTGTGTATGTACGTATGGGTGCGTGTGTGTTTGTGTCTATGAGAACGTCTAGTTTAGCTCCCGGAATTAAACAGCCAGAAACAGCTGGGTTTCGCTCCACAAGTCCACAACACAGAGAGTTCACAGGCTGGTGAAGCCCACATCATTTGGGGCACGTTGGATGCCCCGGCTGCATATTTCATGTAAAGTTCATCTGGGGCTTCACTTTCATGAATGTTGGATTCACTCTCCGATTTACCAGGGAAAGCGAATGATCAAAACATCAGAGAAGCGGGCGTCCGCGTCCACGCGGAGGGTCTGATTCCTACTTAATGACACCACGGACATCATTCCATATCAGGTGTGTGTCTGTGTGTGTGTGTGTGTTTGTGTGTGTGTGTGTGTGTGTGTGTGTGTGTGTGTGTGTGTTGTGTGTGTGTGTGTGTGCATGCGTGTTAGTGTACACATTCTTTACTGTTTGATATGGCAGAAGGAGCTAATAGGCTTTGGTTCATGCAATCATTCTAAACGTTGCACGGGAACCTGCAGTCTAAACGCCCGTGCATAACGCACACCTCTTTGTTGTGCGTGTTTGAAAGGAAGGCCTTGACGAGACTCAATTCCCTTCACCGCCACTGGGAACAGTGCAGCTGATGATTAGGTGTATTAGGTTCACATCAGAGACTGGTAGATCTACATTGCCCCAAAACGCATCGTAACGCCAAACGCAAAACGGGGTGAACGGAGAGCAGAGACCACACCTGTAGTCCTCATCAGGATGTAAGGGAGTGGCGTGCAATCCATTTCCTCAGAGCACAGCCAACAGCACCCTCAATCACTTCCTTTATTCCAGGACAGCACCTGTATGGCACAGTGGGCTGTAACGCCACCACACGCACACCGACACACCACACTGGACAGGTGGACACGCTGAAGGTGTTGTACACACCTTTGACCGGGGTGATTGCTCGACACTGTCTCCACCGCTTAAAGCAGTGAGATGTGGAATGAGAGAGAGGAGGAGGGAGAGGGAGGGAGGGAGAGGGAGGGAGGGCGCCAGAGCGAGCAAGAAGCAGTAATTTAGAAGCCATCTTTCATACAGCTTCCAAAGTCATCATGCAGACCTCTTTT
>JAXIVH010000667.1:47500-50000 GCA_036785325.1 Urophycis tenuis
TATAATGAACAATACCGTTTGATCCTGAGCCATGGGGATATTGATATCCTTAACATAATAGAAGTAAAGGGCAGCCCACAGCTAACCCCAGTCTCTTGGTTCACATCCCAGGCAGAAACACTCAATAACACTAATAATAATAATAATAATAATAATAATAATAATAATAATAATAATAATAATAATAATATGAATAATCTGAATGTGAATAATGTTAATAATAATCATAATCATAATACTCATTATCATCATCATCATCATAATGTCTTTTGATGAGCTGGGAATTCCAGGGTACCAGCTCGGCTAACGTGTCCCAGAAAGGTCCCATGGTAGCTTTAGTCAGGTTTAATCCCAGGGCATTCTCAGTGCCAGGCGTGCAGGCCTCCAAACACAGAGCCACGGCCACAACAGATATGCTAATTGCTAATCTCCAGGCCCAGCAGTCCTACTACAATACAGCAGAACGTCTGGGGGGAGACGGCAAAACAACCGGGGCCGGAAACCAAGGACTAAAAGAGGCGGGGCTACGCCTGGTTTCCTGTTTCGTTACGTCGGAGACGTTCCGTTACGGAGACGTTCCGTTACGGAGACGTTCCGGTACGAAAACTCAAACGAGTCGGTGAAGCCTTCAAAAAGGGGATTTTGATAAGTGTGCTTCAGCGGCAGTCTACACAGAGCTGGTTTTTAAGACACTTTGTAACAGATAACTTCTTCTCCAAACCTCGGTGTCTAGACAGGATGTTGTAGCTCGTCTTCGCAGCCGGGCAACGCTGACCACTGCCAGCTGAGTTTGTGTACTTTACTGCTTACTCAATTACACTCTTAGAAATCTCCGCCTCCAGCAACACGATTTGGTCGAAACAGATATGAAGTGAAAGTTAAACACACCGTTAACCCATATTTGCGCTAATCTGCTATTAGATGTTAGATTATTAGTCCAAAGTGTGATTTGTGAGACAACAGATGCTAATCGCTAGGCTACTTTAACTTGCTTTGGAGCATTATGCCTTGGGCTCCAATCTTCTCCAAGAAATCTATAAAGACAACAACATATCTGGTGGGTCGGCTTCGTATCCAATAATCGGCTGTGCAACCCAGACAGCACTACCTTAAAACCTAGGCAGAAGGGACGAAAATGTCAAGTAGTTTTTTACTAAACCAAACTCATATGTTCACTATTAAATGGACACTCCATGGGTACTGCTGGCATGTAGAAACTTATTGAGATAAATAATATAGGTGCATATACTAGCATCCCTTTCTGGTTAAAAAGCATGATCCACTAACTTTATTGACTACTCAGATCATTTCCAAGTGTGTGTTTGTGTGTGTGTGTGTGTGTGTGTGTGTGTGTGTGGTTGTGTGTGTGTGTGGACGTGCCTCTGTGTGTGTGTGTGTACGTATGTGTGTGTGCGCACGCATCTGCGCGCGTATGTGCGGTGAGTTTATGAGTTTTATTGCTTTCCGTAAACACACGGACCATTGTTGTTTTAAGCTGCCATTCCCGAGCCTGTGGACGGCCAAAATCCCCTTAAAGGCATTTTTTTCATTATTTTACAAACTGCTTTTGTCAGCTCCGGTCTTTGTAGTGCTGCTCGAAATTATCATTTTCTGAATAACCCCCCCCCCCCGCCCTGCCCTCCCCCACAGCGTGTGTGTGCTCCCAGGCGGGGACAGTTAAAGCACTGTGAGGAAGTGATGTGCGAAACAGAGGAAGCTTAGCGGCAGGAGCGCACGGCGGCAGCCCGTGTGGCGACAGATATGACTGACTGAATGAATTATGTTTCCATATTGAATTTCATACAGCAGATGGAGGAGGACGGATAGAGGGAGCGAGAGAGGGAGGGAGGGAGAGAGAGAGAGGGGAGCGAGAGAAAGAGGGAGGGGGAGAGAGAGAGAAGGAGGGAGGGAGAGACAGAGGGAGAGAGATGAAGAGACGAGGAGATGGAGATGATAAAGTCTGGAGCGAACGAACCGATGACTAAAGACAGGTGGCAGAGTGGACAGTAAGACAGAAGGCTACGGAGAGGAACAGAGAGAGAGGGAGAGAGGGAGCGAGTGAGATAGAGCGAGTGAGAGTGGGAGAGAGACATTGATAGAGACAGGGATGCAGAAGTAAAAGTGACAGTTAAAAAATGTGTTCCAAGTATGAGCTGGGACTGATATGCATAACATGAGTCTGATACGACGACAGGAACGCCTGTGGTGTGTGCGGCCATTAAGGTCTGGATTCTTGGAAGCGGCTCTTGGATCTTTCTAGTGACATGGAAACTGTGTGATGGGCAAATAGAGGCCTGAGCTACGTGACCTCCGTCAGTTGAAAGGGACAGATTGTTTTCCCGAAGCCAATTCAAAAGCAAAAGATAAATACGTGGCTAATTGCTGTGCAGCGAGTTGGATATGCACCCACCATCAGATTGTCAACAAACACGTATGAGCACACACACATGGACACACACACACACACACACACACACACAGACACACACACACACAGACA
>JAXIVH010000668.1:0-5000 GCA_036785325.1 Urophycis tenuis
GGACTCTCTGCCGACCCGCTGCTGGAGCGAGCGGCGTTCGAATCGGACCGCGTCCCCGCGTTCGATCGGGGCGCTTCCGCGCTTCGCCCGCCCTTTCCTCGGCCTCCGGGGAGCGTCGGACCCGGTACGGTAGTCCTGGGGTGCGCCGCGGGGCCCCGGCGGTCGACCCTGGTGAGTGCGCACCACCGTCGGGTCATGCCAGGGCCGGCTGGCCAGCCTGCATCCCTCCTACCGTCCGTTGGTTCGATCCGACGGCTGTTCCCCCTCGGGTCCGGTCCTGGGGGGCTGGGCTCGGGTCTGGGGTGTGCACCGTGCCGCCGGGGAGGGCCGACGCCGGCCGCTCTCACTCTGACAAACGGTGTTTGGTAAAATCGGCTGTTTGAGAAACGTACGCTTCGGAAGAACCGTGGCGATCGGGGGGACCGGATCGACTTAGGCCACAACCCGGGGCGGGTGCGTCTTCGTCGGGCTCCGGACTCTCCTCAACCACGGCCCGGCCTGGTAGGACAACCTGGGCAGACGGGGCGACTCGGGTCTCTTTCAAACGTGAGTTATTCACCGGTCCTCCAAAACGTTTGGGAGACCGGGTCCGGGGGGGGTCCGGGGGGTCTGGGGGGACGCTGGTGTGAGGAGCCTGTCGGGGTGGAGCGTGGCCACCCTGGAGGCCCTCACCGGGGCGTCCCTCTCTTGCCGTGTCCGGGAGAGGCGAGGTCATCTCGGATAAGAAACCTCATTCGAACTCCATGGAAGAAGCTTTGAAAGTGCCTCTCCTATATATGCTGCGGGAGGTGCTCAACTCGCCTCACAAAATTCGCACGCCTTGACTCAGAGAATTGAGTCAACTTTGCGAGTAAGCCCATGGTGATCCAAATCCCATTGAAATGAATGGGGCCCATGGTGATCCACTCTTTGGGTGAGCCCATGGTGATCCACTCGACACTTAGAATATTTCAACATTTTGAGGGTGTCCCATGGTGATCTGCTCGACACTTAGAATATTTTCCACATTTTTCAGAGTTGCCCATGGTGGTCCAGCTCGACACTTAGAATATTTTCACCACTTTCAGAGTTTCCCATGGTGGTCCAGCTCGACACTTAGAATATTTTCCACCACTATTCAGAGTTTCCCATGGTGGTCCAGCTCGACACTTAGAATATTTTTCCACCACTTTCAGAGTTTCCCATGGTGGTCCAGCTCGACACTTAGAATATTTTTCACCACTTTCAGAGTTTCCCATGGGGGTCCAGCTCGACACTTAGAATATTTTTCACCACTTTCAGAGTTACCCATGGTGGTCCGTACCCATGGTGGTCCGGGCCCATGGTGATCCAACCCATGGTGGTCCAGCCCCATGGTGGTCCACTGAGTCTCATGGTGGTCCAGCTCGACACTTAGAATATTTTTCACCTCTTTCAGAGTTACCCATGGTGGTCCGTACCCATGGTGGTCCGGGCCCATGGTGATCCAACCCATGGTGGTCCAGCCCATGGTGGCCACTGAGTCTCATGGTGGTCAGCTCGACACTTAGAATATTTTTCACCTCTTTCAGAGTTACCCATGGTGGTCCGTACCCATGGTGGTCCGGGCCCATGGTGATCCAACCCATGGTGGTCCAGCCCCATGGTGGTCCAGCCCTGACCATGGTGGTCCGCTGGGACACTTTGAATATTTTCATCGTTTTCAGCTAGGCCCATTGTGAATGGGGCTTACCCATAGTGGTCCGTGGTGGTCCAAGCAGATATGAAGCCCACAACCATGGGGGACCAGGCCGGTGCGGGGCCCTGGGAGCCCTGGGACCTGGCCCACCCCCGGGGGGTCCGATGGGGGGGCCTCAGCCCATGGGGGACCAAGGTGGTCCCGGCCCTATAGGCCCATAGGGGAGCCTGGGCCCTGGGCCTTTCGCGTGGACCCAGGGGTGAGCGGGGGCCTACCCATAGTGGTCCATGGTGGTCCGTGGTGGTCCAAGCAGATATGAAGCCCACAACCGTGGGGGACCAGGCCGGTGTGGGGCCCTGGGACCCTGGGACCTGGCCCACCCCCGGGGGTCCGATGGGGGGGCCTCAGCCATGGGGGACCAAGGTGGTCCCGGCCTTATAGGGCCCATAGGGGAGCCTGGGCCTGGGCCTTTTCGCATGACCCAGGGTGAGCGGGGCCTACCCATAGTGGTCCATGGTGGGCCCGTGGGGTCCAAGCAGATATGAAGCCCGCAACCGTGGGGACCAGGCCGGTGTGGGGCCCTGGGACCCCTGGGACCTGGCCCACCCCCGGGGGGTCCGATGGGGGGCCTCAGCCCATGGGGGACAAAGGTGGTCCCGGCCCTATAGGCCCATAGGGGCCCTGGGCCCGGGGGCTTTTCGCACGGACCCAGGGTGAGCGGGGCCTACCCATAGTGTCCACGGTGGTCCGTGGTGGTCCAAGCAGATATGAAGCCCGCAACGTGGGGACCAGGCCGGTGTGGGGCCCTGGGAGCCCTGGGACCTGCCCACCCCCGGGGTCCGATGGGGGGGCCTCAGCCCATGGGGGACCAAGGTGGCCCCGGCCCTATAGGCCCATAGGGGGCCCTGGGCCCTGGGCCTTTTCGCACGGACCCAGGGTGAGCGGGGCCTACCCATAGTGGTCCACGGTGGTCCGTGGTGGTCCGGGCAGATGTGTAGCCCGCAAGCGTGGGGGACCAGGCCGGTGTGGGGCCCTGGGAGCCCTGGGACCTGGCCCAGACCCGGGGGTCTGATGGGGGGGCCTCAGCCCATGGGGGACCAAGGTGGCCCGGCCCTATAGGCCCATAGGGGGCCCTGGGCCCGGGGGCTTTTCGCACGGACCCAGGGTGAGCGGGGCCTACCCATAGTGGTCCATGGTGGTCCGTGGTGGTCCAAGCAGATATGAAGGCCCGCAAGCGTGGGGGACCAGGCCGGTGTGGGGCCCTGGGACCCCTGGGACCTTGCCCACCCCCGGGGGTCTGATGGGGGGGCCTCAGCCCATGGGGGACCAAGGTGGCCCCGGGCCCTATAGGCCCATAGGGGGCCCTGGGCCCTGGCCTTTTCACATGGACCCAGGGTGAGCGGGGCCTACTCATAGTGGTCCATGGTGGTCTGGGCAGATGTGTAGCCCGCAAGCGTGGGGGACCAGGCCGGTGTGGGGCCCTGGGACCCCTGGGAACCTGGCCCACCCCCGGGGGTCCGATGGGGGGGCCTCAGCCCATGGGGGATCAAGGTGGTCCCGGCCCTATAGGCCCATAGGGGAGCCTGGGCCCGGGGGCTTTTCGCATGGACCCAGGGTGAGCTGGGCCTACCCATAGTGGTCCATGGTGGTCCGTGGTGGTCCACGCAGATATGAAGCCCGCCACCGTGGGGGACCAGGCCGGTGTGGGGGCCCTGGGGAGCCCTGGGACCTGGCCCACCCCCGGGGGTCTGATGGGGGGGCCTCAGCCCATGGGGGACCAAGGTGGCCCCGGCCCCTATAGGCCCATAGGGGGCCCTGGGCCCGGGGGCTTTTCCGCACGGACCCAGGGTGAGCGGGGCCTACCCATAGTGGTCCATGGTGGTCCGTGGTGGTCCAAGCAGATATGAAGCCCGCAAGCGTGGGGGACCAGGCCGGTGTGGGGCCCTGGGACCCCTGGGACCTTGCCCACCCCCGGGGGTCTGAATGGGGGGGGCCTCAGCCCATGGGGGACCAAGGTGGCCCCGGCCCCTATAGGCCCATAGGGGGCCCTGGGCCCTGGGCCTTTTCACATGGACCCAGGGTGAGCGGGGCCTACCCATAGTGGTCCATGGTGGTCTGGGCAGATGTGTAGCCCGCAAGCGTGGGGGACCAGGCCGGTGTGGGGCCCTGGGACCCCTGGGACCTGGCCCACCCCGGGGGTCCGATGGGGGGGCCTCAGCCCATGGGGGATCAAGGTGGTCCCGGCCCTATAGGCCCATAGGGGAGCCTGGGCCCGGGGGCTTTTCGCATGGACCCAGGGTGAGCTGGGCCTACCCATAGTGGTCCATGGTGGTCCGTGGTGGTCCACGCAGATATGAAGCCCGCCATCCGTGGGGGACCAGGCCGGTGTGGGGCCCTGGGGAGCCCTGGGACCTGGCCCACCCCCGGGGGTCCGATGGGGGGGCCTCAGCCCCATGGGGGACCAAGGTGGTCCCGGCCCTATAGGCCCACAGGGGGCCCTGGGCCCGTGGCCTTTTCGCACGGACCCAGGGGTGAGCGGGGCCTACCCATAGTGGTCCATGGTGGTCCGTGGTGGTCCAAGCAGATATGAAGCCCGCAAACGTGGGGGACCAGGCCGGTGTGGGGCCCTGGGAGCCCTGGGACCTGGCCCACCCCCGGGGGTCCGATGGGGGGGGCCTCAGCCCATGGGGGACCAAGGTGGTCCCGGACCTATAGGCCCACAGGGGGCCCTGGGCCCGGGGGCTTTTCGCATGGACCCAGGGTGAGCGGGGGCCTACCCATAGTGGTCCACGGTGGTCCGTGGTGGTCCACGCAGATATGAAGCCCGCAACCGTGGGGGACCAGGCCGGTGTGGGGCCCTGGGAGCCCTGGGACCTTGCCCACCCCCGGGGGTCTGATGGGGGGGGCCTCAGCCCATGGGGGACCAAGGTGGCCCCGGCCCTATAGGCCCACAGGGGACCCTGGGCCCGGGGGCTTTTCGCATGGACCCAGGGTGAGCGGGGCCTACCCATAGTGGTCCATGGTGGTCCGGGCAGATGTGTAGCCCGCAAGCGTGGGGGACCAGGCCGGTGTGGGGCCCTGGGAGCCCTGGGACCTGGCCCACCCCCGGGGGTCCGATGGGGGGGCCTCAGCCCATGGGGGACCAAGGTGGTCCCGGCCCTATAGGCCCACAGGGGACCCTGGGCCCGGGGGCTTTTCGCATGGACCCAGGGTGAGCGGGGCCTACCCATAGTGGTCCACGGTGGTCCGTGGTGGTCCACGCAGATATGAAGCCCGCAACCGTGGGGGACCAGGCCGGTGTGGGGCCCTGGGACCCCTGGGACCTGGCCCACCCCCGGGGGTC
>JAXIVH010000668.1:15000-20000 GCA_036785325.1 Urophycis tenuis
TTTCACCACTTTCAGAGTTTCCCATGGTGGTCCAGCTCGACACTTAGAATATTTTTCACCACTTTCAGAGTTACCCATGGTGGTCCGTACCCATGGTGGTCCGGGCCCATGGTGATCCAACCCATGGTGGTCCAGCCCCATGGTGGTCCACTGAGTCTCATGGTGGTCCAGCTCGACACTTAGAATATTTTTCACCTCTTTCAGAGTTACCCATGGTGGTCCGTACCCATGGTGGTCCGGGCCCATGGTGATCCAACCCATGGTGGTCCAGCCCCATGGTGGTCCACTGAGTCTCATGGTGGTCCAGCTCGACACTTAGAATATTTTTCACCTCTTTCAGAGTTACCCATGGTGGTCCGTACCCATGGTGGTCCGGGCCCATGGTGATCCAACCCATGGTGGTCCAGCCCCATGGTGGTCCAGCCCTGACCATGGTGGTCCGCTGGGACACTTTGAATATTTTCATCGTTTTCAGCTAGGCCCATTGTGAATGGGGCTTACCCATAGTGGTCCGTGGTGGTCCAAGCAGATATGAAGCCCACAACCATGGGGGACCAGGCCGGTGCGGGGCCCTGGGAGCCCTGGGACCTGGCCCACCCCCGGGGGTCCGATGGGGGGGCCTCAGCCCATGGGGGACCAAGGTGGTCCCGGCCCTATAGGCCCATAGGGGAGCCTGGGCCCTGGGCCTTTTCGCGTGGACCCAGGGTGAGCGGGGCCTACCCATAGTGGTCCATGGTGGTCCGTGGTGGTCCAAGCAGATATGAAGCCCACAACCGTGGGGGACCAGGCCGGTGTGGGGCCCTGGGACCCCTGGGACCTGGCCCACCCCCGGGGGTCCGATGGGGGGGCCTCAGCCCATGGGGGACCAAGGTGGTCCCGGCCTTATAGGCCCATAGGGGAGCCTGGGCCCTGGGCCTTTTCGCATGGACCCAGGGTGAGCGGGGCCTACCCATAGTGGTCCATGGTGGTCCGTGGTGGTCCAAGCAGATATGAAGCCCGCAACCGTGGGGGACCAGGCCGGTGTGGGGCCCTGGGACCCCTGGGACCTGGCCCACCCCCGGGGGTCCGATGGGGGGGCCTCAGCCCATGGGGGACAAAGGTGGTCCCGGCCCTATAGGCCCATAGGGGGCCCTGGGCCCGGGGGCTTTTCGCACGGACCCAGGGTGAGCGGGGCCTACCCATAGTGGTCCACGGTGGTCCGTGGTGGTCCAAGCAGATATGAAGCCCGCAAGCGTGGGGGACCAGGCCGGTGTGGGGCCCTGGGAGCCCTGGGACCTGGCCCACCCCCGGGGGTCCGATGGGGGGGCCTCAGCCCATGGGGGACCAAGGTGGCCCCGGCCCTATAGGCCCATAGGGGGCCCTGGGCCCTGGGCCTTTTCGCACGGACCCAGGGTGAGCGGGGCCTACCCATAGTGGTCCACGGTGGTCCGTGGTGGTCCGGGCAGATGTGTAGCCCGCAAGCGTGGGGGACCAGGCCGGTGTGGGGCCCTGGGAGCCCTGGGACCTGGCCCAGACCCGGGGGTCTGATGGGGGGGCCTCAGCCCATGGGGGACCAAGGTGGCCCCGGCCCTATAGGCCCATAGGGGGCCCTGGGCCCGGGGGCTTTTCGCACGGACCCAGGGTGAGCGGGGCCTACCCATAGTGGTCCATGGTGGTCCGTGGTGGTCCAAGCAGATATGAAGCCCGCAAGCGTGGGGGACCAGGCCGGTGTGGGGCCCTGGGACCCCTGGGACCTTGCCCACCCCCGGGGGTCTGATGGGGGGGCCTCAGCCCATGGGGGACCAAGGTGGCCCCGGCCCTATAGGCCCATAGGGGGCCCTGGGCCCTGGGCCTTTTCACATGGACCCAGGGTGAGCGGGGCCTACCCATAGTGGTCCATGGTGGTCTGGGCAGATGTGTAGCCCGCAAGCGTGGGGGACCAGGCCGGTGTGGGGCCCTGGGACCCCTGGGACCTGGCCCACCCCCGGGGGTCCGATGGGGGGGCCTCAGCCCATGGGGGATCAAGGTGGTCCCGGCCCTATAGGCCCATAGGGGAGCCTGGGCCCGGGGGCTTTTCGCATGGACCCAGGGTGAGCTGGGCCTACCCATAGTGGTCCATGGTGGTCCGTGGTGGTCCACGCAGATATGAAGCCCGCCACCGTGGGGGACCAGGCCGGTGTGGGGCCCTGGGAGCCCTGGGACCTGGCCCACCCCCGGGGGTCTGATGGGGGGGCCTCAGCCCATGGGGGACCAAGGTGGCCCCGGCCCTATAGGCCCATAGGGGGCCCTGGGCCCGGGGGCTTTTCGCACGGACCCAGGGTGAGCGGGGCCTACCCATAGTGGTCCATGGTGGTCCGTGGTGGTCCAAGCAGATATGAAGCCCGCAAGCGTGGGGGACCAGGCCGGTGTGGGGCCCTGGGACCCCTGGGACCTTGCCCACCCCCGGGGGTCTGATGGGGGGGCCTCAGCCCATGGGGGACCAAGGTGGCCCCGGCCCTATAGGCCCATAGGGGGCCCTGGGCCCTGGGCCTTTTCACATGGACCCAGGGTGAGCGGGGCCTACCCATAGTGGTCCATGGTGGTCTGGGCAGATGTGTAGCCCGCAAGCGTGGGGGACCAGGCCGGTGTGGGGCCCTGGGACCCCTGGGACCTGGCCCACCCCCGGGGGTCCGATGGGGGGGCCTCAGCCCATGGGGGATCAAGGTGGTCCCGGCCCTATAGGCCCATAGGGGAGCCTGGGCCCGGGGGCTTTTCGCATGGACCCAGGGTGAGCTGGGCCTACCCATAGTGGTCCATGGTGGTCCGTGGTGGTCCACGCAGATATGAAGCCCGCCACCGTGGGGGACCAGGCCGGTGTGGGGCCCTGGGAGCCCTGGGACCTGGCCCACCCCCGGGGGTCCGATGGGGGGGCCTCAGCCCATGGGGGACCAAGGTGGTCCCGGCCCTATAGGCCCACAGGGGGCCCTGGGCCCGTGGCCTTTTCGCACGGACCCAGGGTGAGCGGGGCCTACCCATAGTAGTCCATGGTGGTCCGTGGTGGTCCACGCAGATATGAAGCCCGCAAACGTGGGGGACCAGGCCGGTGTGGGGCCCTGGGAGCCCTGGGACCTGGCCCACCCCCGGGGGTCCGATGGGGGGGCCTCAGCCCATGGGGGACCAAGGTGGCCCCGGCCCTATAGGCCCATAGGGGGCCCTGGGCCCGGGGGCTTTTCGCACGGACCCAGGGTGAGCGGGGCCTACCCATAGTGGTCCATGGTGGTCCGTGGTGGTCCACGCAGATGTGTAGCCCGCAACCGTGGGGGACCAGGCCGGTGTGGGGCCCTGGGACCCCTGGGACCTGGCCCAGACCCGGGGGTCCGATGGGGGGGCCTCAGCCCATGGGGGACCAAGGTGGCCCCGGCCCTATAGGCCCATAGGGGGCCCTGGGCCCGGGGGCTTTTCGCACGGACCCAGGGTGAGCGGGGCCTACCCATAGTGGTCCATGGTGGTCCGGGCAGATGTGTAGCCCGCAAGCGTGGGGGACCAGGCCGGTGTGGGGCCCTGGGAGCCCTGGGACCTGGCCCACCCCCGGGGGTCCGATGGGGGGGCCTCAGCCCATGGGGGACCAAGGTGGTCCCGGCCCTATAGGCCCACAGGGGACCCTGGGCCCGGGGGCTTTTCGCATGGACCCAGGGTGAGCGGGGCCTACCCATAGTGGTCCATGGTGGTCCGGGCAGATGTGTAGCCCGCAAGCGTGGGGGACCAGGCCGGTGTGGGGCCCTGGGAGCCCTGGGACCTGGCCCACCCCCGGGGGTCCGATGGGGGGGCCTCAGCCCATGGGGGACCAAGGTGGTCCCGGCCCTATAGGCCCACAGGGGGCCCTGGGCCCGGGGGCTTTTCGCACGGACCCAGGGTGAGCGGGGCCTACCCATAGTGGTCCACGGTGGTCCGTGGTGGTCCACGCAGATATGAAGCCCGCAACCGTGGGGGACCAGGCCGGTGTGGGGCCCTGGGACCCCTGGGACCTGGCCCAACCCCGGGGGTCTGATGGGGGGGCCTCAGCCCATGGGGGACCAAGACGGTCCCGGCCCTATAGGCCCAGAGGGGGCCCTGGGCCCGGGGGCTTTTCGCATGGACCCAGGGTGAGCGGGGCCTACCCATAGTGGTCCATGGTGGTCCACGCAGATGTGTAGCCCGCAAGCGTGGGGGACCAGGCCGGTGTGGGGCCCTGGGAGCCCTGGGACCTGGCCCACCCCCGGGGGTCCGATGGGGGGGCCTCAGCCCATGGGGGACCAAGGTGGTCCCGGACCTATAGGCCCACAGGGGGCCCTGGGCCCGGGGGCTTTTCGCATGGACCCAGGGTGAGCGGGGCCTACCCATAGTGGTCCACGGTGGTCCGTGGTGGTCCACGCAGATATGAAGCCCGCAACCGTGGGGGACCAGGCCGGTGTGGGGCCCTGGGAGCCCTGGGACCTTGCCCACCCCCGGGGGTCTGATGGGGGGGCCTCAGCCCATGGGGGACCAAGGTGGCCCCGGCCCTATAGGCCCACAGGGGACCCTGGGCCCGGGGGCTTTTCGCATGGACCCAGGGTGAGCGGGGCCTACCCATAGTGGTCCATGGTGGTCCGGGCAGATGTGTAGCCCGCAAGCGTGGGGGACCAGGCCGGTGTGGGGCCCTGGGAGCCCTGGGACCTGGCCCACCCCCGGGGGTCCGATGGGGGGGCCTCAGCCCATGGGGGACCAAGGTGGTCCCGGCCCTATAGGCCCACAGGGGACCCTGGGCCCGGGGGCTTTTCGCATGGACCCAGGGTGAGCGGGGCCTACCCATAGTGGTCCACGGTGGTCCGTGGTGGTCCACGCAGATATGAAGCCCGCAACCGTGGGGGACCAGGCCGGTGTGGGGCCCTGGGACCCCTGGGACCTGGCCCACCCCCGGGGGTCCGATGGGGGGGCCTCAGCCCATGGGGGACCAAGGTGGTCCCAGCCCTTTAGGCCCACAGGGGGCCCTGGGCCCGGGGGCTTTTCGCATGGACCCAGGGTGA